>VWPV01022827.1:160809-439773 GCA_013389885.1 Geococcyx californianus
CCGGGGGGGGGGGGGGGGGGGGGGGGGGGTTAGGATCCAGAGCGGGTGCAGGGGGTGGTTTGATTGCTCTGACTTCCAGTTTGATGGCTGGGCAGAGGGGAGAGTTTTCTTCCAGTCAGCACCATTTCTGCTCTGCGGCTGCTGTGAGTGGGGACTCCTCTGGCTCAGCCCCAGCTCCCCGTGCCCTGTGCTGGCCTTCGAGGAGAGAGCGATCATCACTACCTGGGTTTGCTGCAGACTCCCTGGGGGCTGACAACCTACACCCCTCCTCATCTCTCTCCCCCCCCCCCTCATCTCTCTCCCCCCCAGGGCTTTCAGACAAATGACGTGGAGTTGTCTCACTGCAGCCAGGGGTGACTTTCGCGGCCGCTGCCTCCTGAGGTTCGACATCACATCCTGCCGTGCATAAATATAACTGCAGTGAAAGCACTTTAGAGGGTTTGGTTACGGTTGCTGTGTCCTGTTCTGGCTTAGATTATGTGTATATGTATTTGTAGTTAAGAACTGTTATCCTTTTCTGTACATTTTCTGATTCAAGTCTATAGATTTCAAACGTTGTGGTGCTTTTGGCAAGAGGCCCCGTTAGTTTCCTTAGACCGAGACAGTATTGTCACTATTAAACGTGGCCTGTGTTCCTGCTTGTGCTGGTGGATTAATCGTCCTTCCCATTGTAACAAAAGCTTTTTTTGTTGTTTTTGTTTTCTCTCTCAGGCTCAAAATGCACAGCAGCTCCATGAGAGGATCCAGTCTTCTAGTATGGACGCGAAGTTAGAAGCACTGAAAGACTTGGCCAACTACTCACGGGATGTTACATTTGCCCAAGAATTTATAAACCTAGATGGCATTTCCCTCCTAACACAAATGGTTGAAAGTGGCACTGAGTAAGTATTGCCCCGAAGCCCTGATGTTCCTCCCATGTGGGGATGCTTTTGTGCTCACTGTCTTGAGTTCCTGAAGCATTTCTGTAAAGAGCTTCTAAGATTATATTAAACATTTGAAGAGTTTTGGGCTGCCAGGACAGTATAGCCACTATCAATGAGAATATTTTTTTAATTTCTCTAGCATTAGGCTGGTAAGGGTTGGATGCGAGCAGAGCAGCAAGTCACAGGTACCCTCTGTGCCACAAAGTTTTAGGGAAGACTAAACCTAGTTTCTTCTCTACCCATTGGAATTTACATAAATCGTTAATAATATATTTAGAGGCTGATATTTAAGTGATATCACATGAAAACTCTTTTAAATTTCATATTACTGAGAACACGTGGAGCAAAATGTAGTGGTTGCTTAATTTCCGTTTTGTTTTGTTTTTAATTCTGGCTGAGGTTTTTAAAATGATAATGGCTTTTATACGTGAAACTGAAAGCTGACCTCTGAAAATACATTTATTCTTTACTGGAACATCTTACCGTTTTTCACCATTGGTGAACTTCAGGACCACGGTCTTGAGTCTGTTATTGGCTTGAAGTGGAGGGTATGACAAAAAGGTGTCAATTAGACTGTTGCATTATTATATTCTGTTACTATTCCAAGTGCACCTTTGCTTTCAAGTAAGAGTTCTAGTGCTTTGCAGGCAGTGTCAACCCCTACTATACATGAAGAAACCAACAATACCCACCCCTCTTCCTGAGAAAAAGAAAATCCTCTGAAAATAGCCTTCTTATTCATTGGGTGGTGAGTTCAGTGTTGTGGATCAGACTTCACAAGTCAATTGATGAAATCAGTCCACGTTCCAATGTGCTCATGTGCACTTGAATTCAAGAAAGTAAATAGCATTAGGAGGCTTTGAAATGGAACACAAATTGTCTCTGATGGTCTCACGCAAAATATAGTTGGGATTTTCCACAGAAAAAACAAAACGCTTTTTAGAATCCAGTAGGCCTTAGACCAGGAAATGTAAAAGCACTCTCTCGTTGATCCTGGCCAGTTGTGTGGGCAGTGGTTTATTGGACTTTGAAACCCTGTTGCCCAACTCTAGCTGTGTACTGGATTTCCAGTAGTTCACGGTTTCGTCTTCAGTGTTTTGGGGTTATGGTCTTTATTTTTCTGCAGTGATGTGGTCTGTGGCACCTATTATGTCACTTGTTACCAAATTTGTCAGCTTGTCTTATATTCACATAGTATTTGTTGTTTAGGGACCAAATCAAATTTAAAACCAAAGACAGATGTATGTTGCCGTAAACATACGCGTACGGTTACTGTACTGATTGGAAAATACATTGAATGGACAGGCTCACAAGTGCCTGTAAAGATCAGAACAGAAGCAAATTAAGTCACTGCTTCTGTAGTTTATCTTGTATGAATTTATTGAAGTGGTTTAACTCACCCCACTGTGAAAAATACTTAAAGTGTTTTAATTTCTGTTGAAACAGACAGGGAACATTGACGTTTTCCCCAGGCATTTCTCTAGCTGTAGGCGAACGCACGTGCCCTCCTCACCCTCCCGATGTGTCTGTTCTACTGTTTCGTAGCTGTGGGATGGGCCAAGCTGGTCTTGATTACAAATAACTGTTCGGGAGGGACACTACTTAAGCCAGCTCCGCTGTTTAAAGAACTGCTTAGCAAATTACACCCTAGTAGTAATTCCTGGCGAAGGGTGGAAGTTTTCAAACCACTCAGCAGGCTTGCAGGCTGGACATGTGAGCAGAGGCTGTTGCCTTTTTCTTTTTTTTTTTTTTTTTCTTGGAGGGATTTCAGGATTTTCTTTTTAGCTGGTGTGTCACCAAAAAGGTACTGATTGATCTACCTGTCTAATCTATTTATCAGTATTTCTGCCTGTGGGGAGAAATGCTGTCTAGTTTGGCCATTGAACAGAGACTCAGACTGTAGAAGTTTCCAGCAGCTTCGTGTGTCGATGAACTCTCCGTACTCTCTGCAGCCTGTTTTGTGTTCAGCAGCCTAGACATTCCACAGCTTCTGAGAGGGTCTGCACATCAGGTTTTTCCAAGTCTGGTTTTCTGAAGGAACTTGTAAGGCAGGGGCATCTGTGCTACGTATGCATCACTGACTGATTAGTGCATATTTAACACAACTGGAGGTTTAATGAAAGGAGCAAATCCCGATACACACGGACTCAGCAGCCTGAGCCTGCCTTGCTGCTGCTGCTGCTTTCATCTCTTGTCCATGGTCAAGTTATTGATCCTGTCCTCTCTCTTCAGGGTCTGTCACTCATTGCTGTTTCAGCAGACTAAGCTAATGGGTAAACTGCTTCCACAGAAGAAGCATTTTTTGGTTCTATTTTGATTTTATTTAATTTTTTTTTTTTTTACTTTATTATTATTACAAAAATCAGCTTCCTCAAATGGCCTGTGTGTGAACAAGGTGTGTGTGAGGTAAAGAAAGGTAATATAAGGAAGAGAGTGGGACAAAGACAGCCAGCCATTTAGGTGCCCTAGGCTGTCCAAGGAAAGCGATTGGAATCAGTCAATTGTCCTTTTATTCCTGTTTTCACTTGGACCCTCTGTGAAACTGTTAATAAGTGGGTCCTGTAAGATCCTCGCTGAGCAGGCAAAGCGAGCTGAAGGCCTCCTCACCATTAGTTTCCACCGTGGGCTCCCACCACACCCTCAGCACTGTGAGATTAGTTGACGAGTAGGAGTAGGTGTAGGTGTTGGGTCATAGGTTGGACTTGATGATCTCAAAGGTCTTTTCCAACTTTGTGATACTGTGAAGAACAAAAAAAGCTGGGTTTATGTTTGTGGTTCAGTATAAATTATAGCAGAGACGGGTTAGGTCATGGAGAACTTTTTCGTCCAATTTATAATTATCCACGATGTCCAGGTGTTTTTTTGGACTGTGCATCTCTGTCACCAAAGGTGAGATGTGTGTGTGACACAACTATTTTCCTTGTCAGAGACTTTTCGGAACGTTATTCTATACTACTTCTAATGCTACTTTTCTTGACTGCAGGCCAATTAGTAGCCAATTAAGGGCAATTGAATATGTGATCCATCTGGTTGGATGTATAGACAACATAAAAGGCAACTGTAGGGGTGTGCTGCTTCTGCTCCCCTGACCGCCTCCTGCCCAGGATGCAATGCCCTAAAATGAGGCAGAAAGAGAGCAATGCTAGAAAGTCCCAGTTACCATAACGACTGATGAAAATTGTGTTCAGGAATCAAACTGGAAGAAACAATCATGTCATCTTGCTGCCCCATCTGAGATAATGTAATTCACTCAGAGCTGTATTTCATAATCTAGCCCAGAATTAATGTTTCAGAAAACCATGGCTGTATAGATAGTTTTTCTGATGTAGCAGAAGGCTGGTAAAAATGTGGGGTTTTTTCTTGATGTATCAGAAGAATCATACGATTGAAACAGACCCTCACGCTTCCTTAAAAGGAAAAATAAACCCCTCATAATCCCTTATGAAGTAAGAAAAGGAAAATGTAAATATTGGAAGACCAAAGAGTTACTAAAAGGAATTCAGATTTATTTATTTGTGTCATTACCAGTAATAATCTCATGACTGGGACAAAATGAGGAAAGCCTATGCAGAATTTTCAGTATTTTTTTTTTTTTAATTGGCAGTATCGCAGTCTCTGACACTTGTCACTTGGCTGAAACAGCATGTGGCTTTTGCCAGAAAAATGAGACTATGTTAAGCCTGGCTGTCTTGACAGTAACCAGAATTGTTTCTGCTGCTGTTGGAAAGGTGGTTCTCTAGAGATCTGCTTCGTTGGTGTGGCTGTGCTGAGCGGCTTTGCTGTGGTACAGCCGCGATGCAGGATGCTGCTTGGACGTGGTTGCAAATAGCCTGGTTTTAATTTTAAGGGAGTTTTAATTGCTTAGTGTGCAGATTGGAGAGAAAAGCTTGCCTTGAAGTGGCATGGTTGTTTAATTTTGTCATCTTCCTACTGAAAAAAAATAAATACAGCTAGATCAGGTTCACGTAAGCTTCTGAACAAATGTGTGTTTGGATGTTTCTTGACTATTGGCTAAGAGTGTCTATTGGACAGAGTTGCAGAGTTGGCTGCTGTTCAGCTGGAAGCCTTAGAGACGGCAATTCTGCAGGCATTAAGGACAAATTGTATTGTTCAGTGAAATTCTGGCTCTTGGCTTGTCTTCCAGAGATAATACTGTATACCAACCGAGTGGAGGACTGCAGACAGATTGGTTTGGAATTATTCTGACTTTAACACCGTTTTGGGACAGTTACTCACATACCTGCTAATGGTTTTTTCCATTGCAGTCTGATTATTATTTCAGTGTTGCTGTCGAAACGCTTAAGCAGCCCCTGCTCCAGCCACTCGCTCCTGCCCTGCTTTATCTGAAGAGTTCTGGCAGTACCGTTGGTATCGAGCTGGGCTGTAAAACACATGTAGATTATTAAGAGTGGCAGTAAAGGCTACTGCTAATACAATATTCCTTACTCCAGTTCCCTGACTGAGCTCCCTATGTTACCCCAGAAAACAGTTGTGGAAACACAACTCACTGAGTAAATGAAAAATGAATTTTCAGAAAAGATGATAAGCGCTGAACTGATAGATCTTTGCCACTGAACAAAGTCACGCCGTTCCACCCTTCTGGGCTACTGCCTGTGTGGTACCTGCTCCCTCTCTTGGTCAGCTCTGATGCTCCTCTGGCTCCTCGGTGAGCCAGGTAAGTTTGCTAATCTGGCAGAAAAACCAGCCAACAAAGGGAGGAAAATAATTTGTATTTTTGACAGCACTGGGCTGACAGGCTCAGCTGTTCTTGTGAAGCTTCACCTGGAGGCCTGGGTTACTTCATCTGACATTACTGCCAAAATCAATTCTTGTCCAACGGGGGCTTTGCACAATCTTCATCTCTTAGTGTTTCCAGAATGTTGGGAGAGAGTGAATATTGTCTGTGCGGCAAAAATCCAAGAGTGTATAAAATCGGGTTATCCTGTTAAACCACTGCGGAGAATGAGGAAGGGCTGCAGCCCAGGCTTTCAGTGCAGCTCCCATAAAGGAGGAAAGCGCAGTAGGTTTTCTTTGTGGCTGGATTTTTCTGTTGTCTTATTTTTCTATTTTTTTTTCTTTTCTCTTTTTTTTTTTTCCTTCTTTTTTTTTTTTTTTCTTTTTTTTCTTATTTTTCTCTTGCTTTCTCTCTGGGTTTGTTTTTCCATCACTCTTCAGGCTTGCATTCCACCCTCCCTCTCAGCACTCCTTCCCCTTCACCCTGACCCAAACAACCCCAGTTCACTCCCCTCCTCTCTACCCTTCATGAGCTTTGTTGCTCTTCTTTGGACACGTTCCAGCACCTCAATATCCATTTTGTAGTGGTGGGCACATCCATCATCCCACCAGTTTTTCTGCACAGGAGGAGTTTTTTGCAAACATCCTCCACCTTTGGTAATAATAGCCCTCTCCATGGCCACACTGCATGAAAAGCTTGTATCTTCGCTGTATCTTTTTATCATACTCCGCGTGTCTTTGAACTCTGAAACACTGGTTACCGTGATGTGGTGTGACTGCTTTAGCTCTTGACATTGCGGGCCCGTTCTCCAGTGGGTCTGCACTGGCTTCTCCAAAGGGACAGTAGCTCTTCCCAGTGCAGACGAGCCCTTACTGTGCGCTGCGTGCTACCCCAGCTGGGGTTCAGATTTGGGGTTGTCCTTGTACAGCAATTTTTGCACATGGTCAGCTAGGGTTTGTTGGTCTAGTTAGGTCCTTGCTACGCTGGTCGTGATGTAACCTTCAGTATGTGAGCAAGTATTGAGTCTGTGTGCCTTCTGGGGGCAGTCCAAAGGGAACTGCTGTGCCTTGGTATTCAGCTGAAAACATCTCAAAGTTCTTTTGAGGCCAAGCAGGGAACATGTTATGGTAGCAAAATGTCTAAACTGGTAACGTATCGTTAATGTTTATTTTACATTATGTTGGCATTTGTGTAGAGATTTCTCCCTGTATAAAAATTGCTTTCTCTTCTTTGTCTTTCACTACTGTAGTATCTGAACCTCTCACATAGTATTTATGTTTTGGCCATGGTTTTATTCCCACCTGGGCGAACGCATGGAAGTGTACAGAAGTACCTAGCTAATTACGGTGCCCACATTAGTAAGACTGAGCGCTTTTGACCATACCTGCGGTAACTCGCCTGGGAAGCGTTTTACGGGTCTGTCTGGTTGCTATGACAGAGCCAGCCCTCTGGGAGAAACAAGCGTTAACAAGTGTTGTATATTTAGAAAGAGGAAGCTAATGAAGGTGACAGACTGTACTTGTTCCTTTCCAGGCTGACTTGCTGGAAGAGTTAGCTTGGCTACTTCTTTAGTGGTAACTTTAGAGTTGTCCGTGGGTGAATATGAGAGGATGTCCTGCTCGTGCCAGCACCTTCCATGTTAGGTTTTTGGTTCGATGATGGGATGCACTGCTTTAGATGACAGCCTTCACCTGCTCCACGATAAAAGTCTATCTCTGATTATCCTGTACCGTCTTGCTGCAATATTTGATATCCCAGATTGATTGCTGCTCTTATCACAATTTCCAAAGGAACAGAGATTAATAGAAATTGTTTGGTCAAATACAACAGTAATCTTTTCTCTCAAGTCCAAATTTGTTGTCTTTCTATTACTTGACCAGAAAAGTGATTCAGTTATTTCTCCATATTATTTCAAATTGATGTTCTCATTTACATTGCATGTCTTCTGGCTTCAAGTTAACTGACTACAGCAAAGAGTTCTCTAAATGCTAAGTTGCTGTCTGAGTGTTTTGTTCTAGAATTCAGATGTTTGTTCTTTAATCCCTGTGCTCAGTGATGGAAAAAATGTGCCAGATTGTAGCCTGTTGTGAAAAATCTATGGCAAAACTGGGTCTACCCTTTGAAGTGCTACCACTTGGCAAACACTGCGCTTGTTTCTCTTTGGTGTCAGACAGACGCAGCACCAATTTGACGTTTACTTGCTGTTTAGCCAAAGCCAGCACCTGGATGGAAAGCAGCCGGTTTAAAAACTGCTCAGAACTGTGCTGTGAAGGTTTGCTTGCATGTGCTGCTCAGATCCAGGCTCGGAGATGGCAAAACCTGTTTGTGGTGATGGTTGTTCTTGTTAGTGTTTAGCAGAGAGCTGCAAGGAAGCACTCCCTTTGCAGAAGCACAGGAATGACACTGTTGAAGTTGGCATCTCCTGTTGTGGGAGACACAACAGCGTGTGTCTTGGGGTGGGAAAATAGTAAAGGCTTAAATGAAAACACTCTTGGGGTACATTAAACCTCTTGCTACAATTAGGAACCGAGTGTTTTGGAAGCTACTGGGAAAGAAAGAGCGTCACACTGAAGGCTGGGTGTGTAGTTTGGCCTGTAGGAACTGAATCAGTAAGTGACATTTTTAAGCAGTCGTTGTCTTTCTCAGGTGAGTGGAGTTGGTGCTTTGGGTCTAGGCATGCCCGTGAGTATGGGGCTTCTAAAAGCAAGAGTTAGGGATGAGCTTACACGTTCTGCTGGAGCAGGAGTGCTGCGCTGTGATTTACGCGTCATTGCATTTGAGTTGTTGACTAAATGCAACTCTGGATAAAAACCCAGGGTAAATTGAAGTCAACGGAAGAGTAGCTAGACAACAGCTTTCAACTATGCTGACAACGCTGAAATCAGTGGTACGATGGAGTAAATAGTTACATGTCATGGCAACAACACTGAAAATGCTTAATGTGTAAACATTTATTGTTTTGTAGCAAAGACTTCTTTCACACAAATATTTATCTAAGTTAGGATGCCTAAGCATGCTTTAATGGTCAAGAGAAGCAGGTTTTAGAGAAATTCGATATATTGCCCTTATCAACTCTCTTTGATTTTGTTAATTGATTTTTTTTCCTAACAGAAGTTAACACATTTATTCTGAACAAATATTTGAAATTAATTTTGAATGTTCTTTACTATTTAATGAACTGTTTCTATTCACAGTGAACTGTTAGTAATTTACTACCTCTCGTTGTGTGTCTGTGTTTGAATTTTATGAAACAAATACATGTGGGTGTGTATGCATAGGCTGATAGAGTACAGATGTTTTAAAGTATGTCTCCTCACGTGCAAGTTTTAATTTTGCAGACGATATCAGAAATTGCAGAAGATAATGAAGCCCTGGTAAGAACCTGATTAGATCATCACCTTGCACACTTCCTCTTCTTTTGCATGACTGAGTTCAAGCTCTTGCACTAATCTTTATATGTAAACACAACCGTGCATATTCATTAAGCTAGTCTTAAACGTTCTCTGTTTTCTGCTTTTCCAAGCCTGTTAAAATTTTCTGAAGGCTTTTTTGCTTTGCTTGTGGAATGGATGCTTTGTTTTCGTCGCTTCTGCAGAGCTTTCTACTATTTTCTAAGTAAGGCTTTTGTTTTGATTTTTTTAATTCGAGCAAACAGATAAATTTCTCTGCCTTCCCCGGTTCCCCTCTGAAATTTGTCTGGCTTACGTGATTGATAGTAGGCAATTTTAATTGTTGATGTTACCAAGATGAAAGTAGGAGTCATTGTTCCAGTTGAGTTCTTGTTATTTGATGGTCCCGTGTAATGCTAATTTGGAATGGGACTGTTCTGCGTGCTTCAAGTTAAGCACAGGCTTCAAAGGTTTGATAATCTTGGACCCCAAGAGATATTCTAACATCTTCATTGACTTGCAAGTTGGATATGTCAAGTATGGCTAAAAACTGAGGAGGCAAAAGAATAATTAATCAATTAACCATGCATCTGTTTCTGAGAGAGCCTGATGTGATTCATTGTGCAGGAAATGCAGCTCCTCATCTGAATCTGTGCAAAATCATACTTCCACAAACCTATTGTAAAATGAGTTCTGAAACGTTTATTATTACATCATTGCCTAATAAATAAATTAGACCACTGCCTAAAAAATTTAGCAGGAAACTTAAATCCTTCCTCTACATTGACTTTCTCAACCTAATACAAACTAACTTGTTTCATAATAGAAAAACTTAGTTTCTGAGGAAAATTATTGAAATGGCATGAGGTTTTCAGAACTCTTGGCAGCTTTACCCGTGCTGAGACAGAGCACCTCCTGTGCATTTAGATGGTGGATTTTTCCGCACGGCTGTGAAAATAGTTCTTTGTGGAAAAGTAGTTATTCTCCTTCAGCATGTCTCTGCTTCCAAATTCTGTTACCCTGTAAGCTTCTCTACCTTAAATCATGTGATCGTCTTCAAGGCAGTGCTAGAATACTGACTTAGACTTACGTTGCATCCTGGCTTTAGGACCTGATAACACTGATGATGTGAAATCATTTTTTTATGCAGTTTAGTTTTCTTTACTTATGGGAACAAGGCATTACTACTGCTGATCAGTGTAGATACAGCACATCAGTGAGTCCTGTAGTAAAGTGTATATGACTAAAGTTTATTCTAACTGTGGAAGTTAAATCCTGGTAGTAGAAGCAGCTTCAATTTACCTTAGGGCACACAGTTTAATATTTGATTTCCATCAGTAGTACATGAAACGATACAGTTAAACTCAAGAATTTGTTTTATTTTAGAACTTTGTGCTAAAAAAAGATGGCAGAGCCATTGGTCCGGATGTGAAACCAATAGTTATGGATGCTGGCCTGTCTCTACATCTTCAGGGTAAAGAGTGTACGTTAGCGCTCTGTGAGTGTAGTTATTGAATATCCTGATTATTTTTCACCCAGGTACCTAGTGAAAAACACTCCAATGAAACAAAACCTATTTAAACTGGGCAGCATCTACCTGTCACTTTTTGACTACAGAAACTTGAAGAAACCTGTTGCTAGTTAAGAAAAAAAAAAAAGGCTACTTTTGATTTATAGGATGACATATTTCATGAAATACTGGTATTCCATTTTATCTCTGGAACCCTGCAGATGCCAGCCTGGCTTAATTAAAACCTGATTTCCACAGAGAATCCTTGTTTAAATAGCTTTCTCCACTGAACGAAGCTCTTCTAAAATGTGAGTTTCATTTTCTGTCTTTTCAGTTTTAGGGGTTCCCATTTTGGCTTGGGATTTTATTTATCCCATGTTTGGTAATATTTGGTTTTAAAAACAAATAGAGTTGTTAAACAACTCTATCAGTTGACCTTTGCAGTACTGAGTTGTAGTCAAACAGTGCTGACTGGAGAGTGATGTTTTTCTTGTGTAGTTATTCCTGGTCTTTTAAGAAAAACCAGTCCAATTAAGGAAATTACCATGAAATGAGGAAGCCCAGGAATTTAAAAGATGGAGAATAAGACAATGGGTAATTCTAATTACATCTCTGTGAAGAACCAGTGTGTAATAGTTCCTCTGGGTTAGTTTTCCATGCAAACAAATGCTGAATGTACCTCAAAGTGAATTGAGTCGTACTCCATAATAAAAGTATCTTCAACTGGTTTATTCAAGAATAGTTACAGTTCTGTTTAAAATTCACAGCTTGTTTTCTTCAATCAGAGTTAATTTTCAAGCTCAGAGAAGCCCTGAAATCTGGGCTACGAAAGTATTCCAGTTTTTTTGGAACACAAATGGTTTAAAATCAGTAGGATCTCTTGTAAGGAAAGCAGTGAAGCTGTACCACTGTACCACAAAGAAATATTTTGGTGCTTGGCACGATGAATAAAACAAAAAAAACCCCTGTGTCCATTGCAGTGTAGCAGTTAAGTGCATTTTCTAAATCATCTAGAAAAACAGGGGCAGCCACCCTGCAGATCTGTACAGCTGAAAATGACTGAACAAATAAGTACCAAGGAGGTATGAGCTACTTCAGGTTTAATTTGATGGTGGTTTAGCTTCACCCTTGGAAAGGTTACCTGAAGAAACGAGGCAGTGTAGAAGCCATGAAGAGGAACCGTAGCAATAAAGAAGGTGCTTGTTCACCCTGCGTGCAAAGCATCCTGCTGCATCATCAGTGTTCATTTTAAACTTGCTCCGGTTCTGGCCCCCGTGGCTTTTTCAGAGCTGTCCTCTGATGATCAGATATATTCTGCCTTTGTTTAAATTTATTCATGGCCGATTATGACAATTCTAACTTGAAAAACTGCTCTTACTCTTTGATGTTGACCTGGTGATTTCAGCTTCCCAGTATTAGGTTGTGAGCACAGTTGCTGAATGATAAGGGACTTAAATTAACTGCTTTTATTACTCCTGCAGTTGGTGTTAGGCTGCTTTTTTCTCGTTGCTTTCTGCCCAGTTAAAGTTGCTCTCTGCTGCCTTCCTTCTGCACGAGGCATCAGCTTTGTTTCTGTTTTGCCCATAAAAAGCTGATTGTGTGAAGGTGTCCTAATGGCTGATGGCCTTATCCTGGTTGTGATAGACAGGTAACAGTGAATTCACCATTCTCCTGTGCACCTTTTATTATGTGAAACACGAAAATGGTCCACTTGGCTTTCTGAAAGCTCATATTGCTGTTTTGCTTGTTACCTGATGACAGCTGAGCCTGACTAATTATCTCAATTTAAAGAACCATTTGAACAGCTCCTCAACAGCAATAAATACAGTGTGCATTTTGGTGTATGTGTTAAACATGGATTGAGAGGGTTTTTTTCTTCCAGTACCATCTAGGGGATTTGAATGCTCAAGTCTCATTAATTTATTTTGATAAGAAATCCAGATTGCCTTAAGCATCTTTCAAAATATCAGGCATGTATACCATTGAGGATTCCTTAGCACGAGTAATAAAACATGATTTACTATATAGAAATGATACTAGGAAGGCAGGTGAAAGGGTCAGGGTCATTTGCACATTCCTGTAATTTTTAGTTTTAGGAAAGAAAAGTTAATATCAAAATCCATGGATTTTTTTTTTTTTTTGCCTTCAGTTTCTTAAGATAGGAATGCAGAAAACTCTGAGCCATGTGAATAAGCAAGTTTTTGACCTGAATACTCCCCTAGACCCTAGAGATGTGAAATGCAACTGTTGACTTACGCTTCAGTCAAGTGTGAAGTGTAGAGGAGCACGGGCTGTGGATCAGGGCATGGTCATCTGTCCACACTGGAAGAGTTTGCACTGGGACAGCTGATGGTGTTGGACCACAGCTGTCTGCGGCCTCTGAGGCTTTTGCTGAGAATGCCGTGGGTGAGGAGGTGCTTGATGACTGGCTTGCCCATCCTCGTGACCGTGGTTAGAAGAGGGAAGTCAGCCATCAGAGAATCGGCTTCATCAGCTGTGAGGTGTCTGGACCTCAGAGCCGGAGGCCAGAAGAGCATTCTGGAGGGACTGTACAAGTAGTTTGCCCTGAGAGCACCATTGAAAGGACTGTTTGTGAGATACAAAATTGCACTTACACAGTGCATCTCTCTGGTAATGTTTCTTCCTTTGCTGTGACACGTTAAAAAGTGCCTTTGTTAGGAATGACTGTCAAACCATCAAGTTCTTTTGCTGGAGCACTGGATTGTTACAGACCTGTTGACCCTCATGCTGTGCATTAGTGTAAAAGATTTTATGAAGGAAGAGGCCCCATGATATTTTTGGACTTTTTGTAGAAGTAAAATGCTTACTCACTGAGGTTTCAGGTTAAACAGCTCCTACCGCGTATTTTCTAAGGTTACTACTTTTATGAACAAGCTTTGATTCCCTTGAAATTTCTAGAATCTCCTCTGTCTGCTTTTAATAGTGTGAATGAGTCTGTGTGTATCTTGAAATGGATTGCTTAGTCTTATTTCTACCTCTCTGCTTGTTTTTTAAACACCTAACAATGAATCAACACCACTCCCTTCCCCCTCCATGTACTTTAATCCTTATCTTGCTCTCGTTACCCTGGAGATTGCTTTCACCCCTGTGCTATTCCCAATGCTTATCCTTTAAGCCTGGCTTTTGACTTTTGCAAGGCCACTTAGCCACGTGTGTGTGCAGCTGCAGACTTAGATATTATATATTATAAAAACACATGCTGTTTGTGCGTGGTGTTTCACAGCACGTGCAGTCAGTGTGTTTCTTGCTTCTTGCTTAGTCCCAGTGTTGCATCTCCTCATTCTCTGTAGTTACTTGAAGCAGTGTCCCAGGAGTGACACCTGGTGGGTGTCTCATATTTTTAAATTGAAAAGTACTCTCACCTTCTGGATCCCAAACAGTTGTGTGTATCGTTGTCACATCTACTAAAACAAGATTGATAGTATTTTCAGCTCCATTAGCCCAGCTTCTCCTCCAAAGCTGTGGAGGAGGCTGGATTAACTGGCAATATTAATCAATAGTTTTGGCAAGAAGAATAATTGGGACTGTCGAAGGTAAAGGAGTTGAACCAACCTGAATTCCAGTCACTGCTGTTCTGAAGGTGAATATCTATATGCAGATTTAATACAGTTTAAGTAATCCCTCTAAACTATACCCATTGCTAATGAGGATTAGCTGCCATGTACAATCAGTTTATAGAGGAGTATTTATGTACTACGTACAGGCTGATTGACTAAGATTTTACACAATATGCGAGGAAATCTTGGGGAGAGAAATGATCTGCTTAGGTTAATGCTGGGAGAAATACTTTTATCTGCTTTTCAATGGTCTGTCTTTTTTGTATTTTTTTCTTTTTATCTGGCTCTAACTTAGTCTGGCTTCTTTAAAACACCAGAATCCTGTATATTTGTGGGAGTGTTCTGTCATGAAGATGCATGAGAATTTGATACAAGTTTTTAGAAGGAAGCCTTTCATAGAGCAGCTGTTTTATTTGTGGATTCATAAATAACCATTTTATGCAAAAGGAATGGATTGGGGAAAACGACAGGACCAGAGCTGATTAAATTTCTTGCAGAGTCTTATTGTCTTCTTATTATGAAATCTTTGATTATTTAGAATACTAATCATGACATTTAAAATCTAATTTAATTCTTAAAAGATTTGCAATATTAAGAAGAAGCAAACAAACCCCAACTCTCCAAAACAAAAATGTCCAGATGAACTATTTGATGAACAAAATTTTCCTTGCAGAATTACAGTGTAATCACTGTAAAATATCACTGTATTTTTCTTGTTTGCTTTTTGGTGTAGTTTGGGTTTCTTTTGTTTTGCAATAAATAATCAAGGCCACTCTGAACACTCTTACTGTGGAAAAGAAAGGTGTGCTTTTTTTTTTTTCTATATTTTTACTTACAAAATGTCAAGAATGGCATATTTCATTTTAGTGCAGGACATCTGTGGAGTTTTGGGGAACGAGAGCATCTGTCTTAAAGGAAGGGACCACTACAGGCTGCAGAAATCCCTAAATGGCAGATTGTGTTAAATCCAGTAAATTGCTTATCGAGGCTGCTACGCTGAGATCAGTTGCCTGTCTTATTCCTCTTAGCTGTGGTACATCTTCCCTTTGAAACAACTCTTCACTTATTTGTGTTGGGTTGGTGCAGGATGATAGGACAGCAAATCACATCGTAAGCGTTGCCAATTACCTTACTTAGCTATGGCTACAGCATTACACTCAGGTTTTCAGCATGCTGAGCGTTACAGTTCAATCTGAGGGGTTTAAATTCTGTCTTTTCATTTGCTAAGTTCTTGCATTCAAATCAGTGGGACTGCTCACGCTGTTTAATTTGATTGTGTGCTTCTGCCTGGTGATGGCGTAGCGGCAGAGTCCTTGCAGGAGGTTTGGCGTGCCCGTAAAGGTAACGCGCTGCTGCTTTTCAGGCTCTGTGCTGCCCCGTGTATGGAGCAGTTCCCTCGTTGAACGCCTTCATTGAAATCATCATCGCTGCTGTTTGGTGCCCTCACTATACAGCAATTCAGCTAATCTTTAAAAGCTGGGTTTTAGCATGGAAAATTGCAGCTGGTCAGGTTGGAGCGTGTTATTTAAGTAGAGTTTAAGCCCGTTTTGAATGTAGCTGAGTTCGTACGAAGGTGCATTGAATCTCGAATTTACAGATGTAAAACGCAGCAAACCCTGAACAATTTGAGCTGCATGCGGGGTGGGCCATGGGAACTTTGCAATTTGCTTAACATACTGCCCACAGGTGAACAAAAGGAAATGCATCTTCAGGTTCAAAGAAAGAAACAGAGGCATTAACTACTGGAGAACTCTGTGGCTCAGTAGAAAAATCCTCTTCTGGTGTGTTTTGGAAATATATTTGGTTCCTTGTTAGTACATTGCTTGTTCCTCCTCTAACTTTATGCTCATCCATGGATACAGAGGTACCAAAAAGCGGCGGCTCTGTGTGACATTTAATTAGGAGCGTTTCCATAAGTTGCTAAGAAAAAGCTCACTTCTGTTAGTTCCGAAACTCTGAATTTACAAGGAAGCTTCAATTGGACTGTCTGCTTTCCTTGAGCATTGCATGTAGTGTTCTCCTGGGTATTAGTTCTTCTCTTAGAAAATTGCTTTATTCCAGATGATTTTTCATGATTTCTTGGTGCTAGCTTGTTTTGGACACTGTTGCACGGCCTCACTTGCTCTTCTGCTACCTCTTAGCCCATAATTGGCTTCATTTTCCTTGCCTTTCTGAAAGCTTCCTGCTGCTTTATTCCCTCGGTCATTGCCCTGCTTCATCACTGGTAAATGTTGTCATGACTCCTGTCTCTTGCAGCTTTGGAGATATGTTGTCCTTTACACTGACTGCATTTGTTGAGCTGATGGATCATGGGATTGTATCGTGGGATACATTCTCTGTGGCATTCATTAAAAAGGTAATTTTGTAATCAATGCTATCTTTCTATATATCAGTTTAACTTTTTGAGGTGAGTCATTGGTTTGGGATTTTTTTCCTCAGTGCATAATTTAGGTTATTGGTAAAAAAGATACATGAAAATGGGATTAAAGTGCAGTTTCAAACCATAAATACTTGTAGGTGCAGGATCTGGCTGAACTTCTACAGAAATTAATGGGAGTGAAATGGGATCAGCACAATATTAGGCTTATTACACACAAAATTCCTTGCTCAATTACAGTTTAACTTCCCTGTGCAGTTGCAGGTGAAGCAAAAATTAGTATTTTGATTTACTGTAAATTAAAATGAATAATACTGTATTTATTGGAAAAAAAACCCCTCAGTACTGAAATGTTTCCTTGGATGGTCTGGGAGGAAGAGAAATGAGTTAGTTTGCTGATATGAGATGAGTTTGTCAGGTTTAACTCTGACCCCCGAATCGTGCGGCTGAAATCTGTGGTTTTGAAGCGCATCTCTCCATGATTTGCAACATTTATTTTTTTTCTTTTCTTACATGTAGGAGATGCAAAAAAAGAAACAGAAACACTGGAATACTCTCTAAGTACAGAGATTTAACAGACTTCAGAAAAAAACCTGATTTAACCCTTTGTGTTTACTTTGGAAATAGCATCACCACTTCTCTACAAAGTATTTTCAAACTAGATTGAACTCAGAATTTATCTTAAGTTAAAGTGTGTTTGTACAGATTCGAAAGGTGGTAGAGTTACTTCACTAAAATGGTATCAGAAGCAGGAATGGGTATAACCCGTGGGGAGAGATCTTCTCGTTTTAAGAGCGTGTCAGAGTCAAGGCTTAAGTTAAATTTGGTTAGAAAATTGCTACTATGAAAGTATAAATTTACTTTTGTTGCCAAAATTAGGAAATTATGAGCATTAGATATTAAATTCAGGGTTTGGTCACTGTAAAATGATGGATGCTATTTCTAAGAAAAATTAGTATAGTTGATCTGAGTTTTGGACTCGCAGTCTAGCGAGACTATGATGATGATTGTTATCTTTTCATGTCAAAGAAAATGCTACAACTGTTTTGTCACTGACGTCGTGAGATACACGTTCAAGGCTGGAACGCCTTATTTGCTGCAGGAACCTGCTAAGAAGTGTATGAAGAAACTTGCTAAAATTGCTTTAAATCAGTCTACTTTGGCGATTCAGGATGGTTGGTTTTGCTTAACCTTATCGACTTCTTTTGTCCTGTGCGTTGTATGGTAACTACACAAGAAAGTGTTGTGTGCACCCCTGTTGGTGGCTCATCTCTTCCGTTTGCCAGGCACTTCCAGAGGTGACCTAATGGAAAAAAACCAAAAGACAAACAAAAACATTCTCACAAATTATCTGTGAAAACCAAAACTGGCAATTAAAACTCGAAAGTGAAACTGGTGGACGAGAAAGGGACCGAGGAGGAGGGATAGGACAGTTAGAAGAGAAATAGAAGGACAAATAGATGAAAGAGGTCCTGACCTGCCACGCGGTGGGGAGCTGGAGCAGCTCTGTGCGAAGCGGTGCCCCTTACGGAGCCGTTTTGGAGCATCGCTTTCTGGCAGCAATCTACAGCTTTATTCTCACCTGCTTTCTGACCTCGGCTTTTGAGAGGCCGCCTGAGGTTGCCGGTTGGCTTGCTGAAGTGGTTGACAGGAGAGATAGGCAGCTGGTAAGTTTCTGCTAGGTGAGAGGGAACTCTGCAGTCGAGCGCTTCTGCCCTTTGAAGCTGGCTTTCCTGTTAGGTGTAAGCCAACCTGGAATGGGGAGGAATAAATCAGAACTTTTTTTTTAACTTAAAGTGCAGAAACTGGAGGGGACCTCAAGGGGAGCCTCTAACTGCTTGGTGTTGGGTGCGCTCTCCCTCCCATCCGTTGGGTACGTAAAGATTGCTATTCCAACTGCTGCAAACAAGAATTGAGGCTTTCAAGGAGAGCTTTGTTCCTTATCTTAAGGGAAAATAGCATAATTTGAAAAGGCTTCCTTTTGCTGTGCAAGGTTGTCTCAAGTCCTTTTTCTTTCTTATGACAATGAAGTTTATTTCCAGCTTCCATAGTTGCCCAAAGGATTTGTATGCCCAGCTCTTGGTAATTGGATATTAAAATACACTGTACAAGTTTGGTGCTCCCATCTTCCCACAGGAGGACAATAGTTTGTACTATCGGTTGAAATAGTTAAAAATATCTCTTGGCATTATTTATATAATTGGTGTTTCATAACTGTGATGCAGAGTCTTAACCTTGATGCGCTGTGTACTTGGGTTCTAAAATGCTCTGTGCAGGGAAAGGGAGTGGCAGCAGGGAAAGCATCTCTGTTTCACAACCGTCAGTTGTTCTTTCTGTAGAAAAGTGCAACTCTGGTTTCTTACTTGAAAATGAGTTGCGTACCTCAAAATTGTTACGCGTTAGGGCTTAGAAGTGAACAAAACTCTTGTCATGTTTTTCTGTACATTTCTGATGTAAAAATGATGCAGGCAAACAGCAAATGAACGTGCTTCTGCTTGGAAAATCAGGTCTGTTTCCTTCTGTGTTCTCTCCCTCTGTGGTTTTTTGTGGTGGTATTTATATTGTTTAGAGGTTTGGGGTTTGGTTTTTTTTTTGTTTTCTTTGTTTTTTAACTTTTGAATTCTCTCCTGTCTTTTAAGTGATGTTGAAACAGGGAGAGGTGGTATTTAGTTTGCTATAGGTTTCTTTCCTACTCTCACTTCACGTGTTTGGCTCCTTCTTCAGCAGAGCAGTGAGGCTAAACACGTAAAGGCATTTTGATTCCTAATTTCCCTTGAAACTGACTGGAAGTTAAGCACTTGGGTACTGTTTTGTATGTGGTTATGCATGTCCCGATAGGACTGTGCCAGTATTAGGGTAGCAGGTATTTTGCTGAAGTCTTATCTTTGGGACACACCCATGTGACAGGTTTCCATGTGCAAAGCGGCAGAGTTGCTGATTTCCAGAGAAGTTGTGTTTCTGTGAGCTTGCATTATTTTTTATCATCAGAATTTTTGATAAATGAGTGCAGGAATATTTTTAGATGTTGCAAGTCCTCCCTGTGTGTGCTGCTCAATAAGCTGAGAACAGCAAAGAACACAAATTTTATCTCCTGTTGGTGTTTGTTTTTTTTTTTTTTTTAATTCTTTTCAAGAAGGGTGCATTTTTTCCACATTGAGAAATTCAATTATGGTGATAGAATTGTTTTTTTTTTTTTTAATCTCATTTGGCTCCCTCTGCAACTGGCAAAGCCTCGTCGGGTGGACAAGCCTGTTATTATTTCTGGCCAGAATTCACTCTTCATCAAGGTGGTTATGAACATACATAGCCTGACGTGGACGTTACCTAGCAGATATTTTGCTTGCGTGTTCAGTGTGAGAAGTCATAACTTTTTAAACACACACGTTGGCTTTGTACCTTGGGTTTGTGTATATATTTATGATTAAAAGATGTTACGGTCCAAGATCAGAAGAATACGTCTAAGGCAGCCTGTCCTAGGCTGAGATTTCAGTCATCAATATCGCTGAAGTTCTGCAGGCGCCCGATGTATTTCCCAGTGAGGCGTTTACATCACCACTTGAAATCTCATGGGAAGGAGCTGCTACAAGAAGGATAATTCTTCTAAAAATTGTGATGACAGAAGTCTGACAAGTTAGGAAACAGTCTGGACACATTGTATTCCTGCTGCACAGTTGATCCATGGATGCCTGAGGACTGTGAAGCATCCAGAGCACATCTGGCTTATGTGAGGAGGGCAGAGTTGTGCTGTGCACACACTGGCCGTGCTGTGGGCCTTCTGGACTTCTGGCAACTCTGGTTGCAGTGCATCAAAACCCAACTAGATCACCATTACGAGAAGCAGGATAGGACAGTGCTTCTGAGATACAGCTTGTTACTCCAAGCAGCGTGATATGGATCTCATGCTAGTATAAATATTACGTGGGCTCAAGACTTGTAGACAGCAGATATTGACAGTCCAAGGCAACTTGAGGTTGATTGAGTTGCCTCTCTCCTCCTGTTCTCTATGCATGCATTTTCATTGCAGGCCCTCTCATTTCTGTGAAGTCTGTGTATATTCGCTGAATTTAGTTACATTCAGCGTAACGTGTTCCCGTTGTGGTAACGCGAACCAAGTAGCAGAGCAAACAGCAGTGCTGCAGTAGATTTGAAGGACAAAACTCTGTCCCTCTCTGCTTGTCATCTCCAACCAAAGTTGGGGAGAGGGTGTTGCAGTCTCACAAGTGCAAAACAATGATTGTCCACACGTCAGTGTTTAACTGTGAATTCTACGGGCCCTTTTCCAGGCACAGGGCGTACCTTTCTTCCTCCAAAAGGAAAGTTATGCCAAGATCTAAGCAAGTGTCCAGAATCACAAGCTCTGTAATCGTATTGGTGGCTTGTAGCAGGACTACTGAAGACACATGTGGACTTCAAGTTTTCTGAAAGGAACGTGTCAGACTAGAGACAGGGCCACTGTAGCCTGTTACTTGGCTGTGAAGAGCCAATAGCTGTAGTTGCACGACATCTTTTCTCTCTGTCTGTGCTCCCTTGGATGCTTTTCATCCTGACTGTATCACCGCATTCAAGGAAAACGCAGGTAGTTCTTGCTTCCTGCCTCAGCAGAAGGCAGGATTCTTCCTGGGAAGCTGAGTGCAAGGACTAGGACAGTATGTGGAAGAAAAACCATTGGTACATCTTACCTTGCAGATGTGTGTGCAGGGTATCATTGCCACGTTGCAACAAACCTGGTTTTGAGTAAGGTGCCATTTGGTTTTGGCAGCTTGCAGGGAAGGTTGTTAACACGTGAACGGTTGGCAAGATGGGACTTTAGGCAAAGTTGTGGAACCAGTTGTGTTGATAAATTATCATCAACCAAGTTTTAATTTCTAACTTGGAAAAGAGCTTTCAGTATTGTTTCAGCAAGGGAGAGGAAAAAACATATTTTTCTAGAATGTGTCTGCCAGCGGTCTCGATGTAAATTTCTCTTTTGAAACAGTTGCCTTTGAGCCCATCTATTTGTTTAGAGAAAACTGGCTGCACAGATGTCTACTGGAGAGAAATGAGGAGTATCCTCATTGTTCTTTTCCTGGAAATAACTGTTCTAGTTCTTCAACGTTGATTTATCATGTTCATCATGTGATATTGAAGCGTATGTTTTGGCGGTAATAAATAATTGACGTAAATCTATGGCAATTCGTGCCAGCCGAAGAATCCATGCATCTGTGTCCCTTAAAGGTATCTGTAGTGCCTGGTTGATTGCTTTCAAGTATTTGCTGACATCTGACATGTGGACAAGACTACTTTTATTCCTTATTTTATATATTATTGCCTTTCTGAGCAACGTCCACAGTTTTCTTTCTACCGCTTTTTATGTTTTCATGACAAGATGTAAATTCTCTGTATATTTTGAATTTATAGATAGCAAGCTACGTGAACAAATTTGCCTCGGACATCTCTATCTTGCAACGGTCGCTAGCAATCTTGGAATCAATGGTGCTCAATAGCCACGACCTGTACCAGAAGGTGGCACAGGAGATCACAATCGGGCAGCTAATCCCACACCTGCAGGGGTGAGTGTCTTCAACTGCCACCAGTTTTATTTTACCCAAATCAGCACAGTATTTGGGAAGAGTCGTATAAAGACTGGCAAGTGGCTGGATGACTGGTAAGCAGCTTTTTGGAGTTGCTTGATCATTGATATTTTTTTCCTCGTTTTTATTCCACGCTAAGTTGCCTGTGTGGTTGGAAGTGGGAAGGAAGAGAAGAGCCCCCTGTAGTATCCAAACTCTTAACACCATTAGGGTACAGATGGGGTTGTTTTGCTTGCCGGTCTCTGGGAACTGTCAGACAAAAACCGGTCAACTTTTGCTGAAGGTGTGTTTGAAAACGGAGAGGCTTTCTCTTAAACAGTAACGCGTGGTGGTTTGATGGATGGAAACTGCCTCTTGTAGCCTAGGGTAATGTACTGTGAACCGTAATTATGCTCACCTCCCTCCTAGGATGTTTTCCACTCACCTGAAAAGCTTTTAATACCCCAGGTTAGTTTCCAGAACCCTTTAGGGAAGGTTCCTTCTAGTTTTTGTGCGTCTGGTAGAAGCTGATTGGGCTCCTGATACGATCAGTGGAGGGTGAATGGTACTTCAAAGGTGCAATTCATTCCACCTCTCTTGAATGCTGATTCTCCCTCTGGAACATCCTGTGTCATGGCCACATGGAACCGATTGCCTAACTTTACATGGATAACACGAAGTGCAGTCAGCCCCCCTACTTCCACCTGCAGCAACACAAAGTGGAAGATCAGGTTTTACAGCTCGTATACTCACATTGTTTTGTTGTGTTTATTGTTTTGTTCCGAACAGGACAGACCAAGAAATCCAGACATACACCATAGCGGTAATAAATGCACTTTTCCTTAAAGCACCAGATGACAAGAGGCAGGTGAGTTGTTGGCTCTTTTATATCTACATACCTGTAGGACAGGTGTGGCACAGTCATACCTGCACTTGTCCCCTGCACTTAGTTCAAACTGAAACAGTTCTGTTGTTTCATGCTTTTAAAATATCACTCATTTTAATGGAGCTGTGTACATCTTGCACCGTTATTAGAATGGATTAAGCATTCTTCTGTGCTTTTCTTAGTTCCCTGTAACCTCACATGAACCATATTGACTGTGGCGGGCTGTAGGATTTATTGTACTGAACTCTTGGCCAGCACAGCTTGTAAAACCAGGCTATTTTTTGGTAAACTATTCCTCCCCCTAGATTTTTTAATAAAAATTGCATTCCTTTTGAAAACAGAAATCTCTTGCCTTGTAAGCATTTCATGACTTTTATAGTGTACTATTTTAAGTTAACTTTAGTGCCAGAGATCGGACGTCTCGAAAGGCAGTATTTCAAGATCTCCAGTTGCTGTTGGATGAGGATGGAATGCAATGTGTTATGAAACAAAAATTTCATCCATGTTTATCAAGTCATTAGTCTGTCAAAACAGATTTAGTCATTTATTTATTTAACATTTCTGTCACCAGGAAGAATGAAGATAGTTCTTGTGGTGAAATACCGTTAGTGTCCAGAATAAATTCACTGAGAGCTGCTGATCGGTTCTGAAAAGGACTTTCTTTAGATTTATTTACGTTTTAAAATACTGGAGATTTGTTTAAACGTACATCAAAGGCCTAATGGGTTATTATTTTTTTTTTCTTCAAAAGTATTTTTAAAATTACAGGGAAAAGTAAAATGATGGTTTAATTAAAACAAAAAATCCTTTCCCCCCCCATCCTTTTTTCCTTCTTCCTCCAATACAATCTTCATTTATTAAGGGAAGATTTTAAATTGGTGCTGGTATCTGAATTCCTTCCCCTATTTTTTTTTTCCTGTTTCTGTAATGCAAAAAGCTAAGAGGTTCAAGATTTCTCTTTATTAATGAGGATTCCCTCGATGCTTTGTTTCCACTGCTACTGTCAAGGACCAAATCATCTAGAGAAAGCTAGGTTATTTTAAAAAAATAAAAATCTTTATCAGAAAGAGCTGTGAATTTGAGCGTTGAAATGATGCTGTGAATGTTTGAAACACTTTTTTTTTTTTTTTTTTTTGGGCAACTGTCTGCATTTTTACAAAAACACGTTGCTATGGAAAATGAGATGGCAAATTTTCTCTAAAAAGTCTTGTTACTACAATGCTTATTTTAGAAGAGGCAGTGCACCAGCTGCCATGTAGCCTTCTAGGAGACAAAGCTGATTTTACTGCAGTAATTGTGGTTTTAAATGCTTGTTCCTATCAGTTTTTGGTCCATTAACAAACCCCAATATCTCAATAATGGCTTTTCAAATTACAGATATAAAAAGGAAGTGACAATTTGATAAGTCTTCCAAAAAGTAAAGTAAAAGAATTCCCCTTTTTTTTTTTTTTTTTTACCTTAAATGAAGAAAAGACTACCTCATATTCTTTAGCCGCTCATTTTGGCAGTGGATATGGTTTGACAAGCCTAGCCAGCCGGTTCCCAGTAATGTGAAGTATATCATGTGCCTGGCACTCCCCCTGCAGCCCAGTTGTGCATTTCCAAGTGCTGGAAACCTCTGTATCATCCATGTTACGTGCAGTTGAAACCTGTGCAGCCAGAAAAGGCTTAAAAACTAAAGCTGAGTTTCTCTTATCTTTGCCTTCTTCCTTATCATTCCCGTGTTCTGTTGCAGCACCCTTTATCTGCTATAGAGAAAACAGTCGACATCCGTCTTGAAATGAGAATTATTTTCTCTTTGCAGGCAATTTCTCACCCAAACACTTGTCTTACAGTGTTTCTGCAGCCGTGTTTCAGCTATCCAGCTCTTCATGTTTTATGTCATAGTCTCAATTTTTCAGTTTTGTGGTTTCTTGTATATTATGTACTATACGTACACTATGTATTCTATATTCCTTTTCAACTCTCACAAAGATCAGCAGGATATTTTTTTTTCTCCTGAATGTGAGCAATATTTTTGATGTGGTGTCAACTGCACAGAACCATAGAACACGCGGAGAATGTCCAAAGCGTGTCAGCACGGATGTGGTTTGTTGTGCCGTTACGCTGTTACGTAAGGCTGCGATAAATGAGCTCTATTTGCAATAAATGATCTACTAATTAAACATTACCCCTTTGTGTACATATAAACCACGGGTAAATAGCAGCGTGCAATATGTTATCCAAATCCTTTCATTTTGAAAACAAGAATTTAAAACTACTGACGTGCTGATAATTGCTGTAGGTTGTATACGTTACCGATGCTCACGCATGTCCACACACACACCCCCACACACACGTATAGTTCTACATTGATGGAAAAGATCATGGAACTTAAAAATGAAGGATGGACTTGTAGGGATAGTTAATATGAGGTGCTCATGCTTTTAAGTGTAAAATATTCCTTCCTGTGCATTGTAAGACAGTTTGCGGCGTGGACAGCTGAGATCAACTGCTTAAGAGTGAAAGTAAAAGCATATTGACCTTGATAGTGACTTCAGACAGGGCTAGAAGGAGAAGTTAATTTAAGACAAAATAATGGGCCAATGTCAATAGTACTATCAAAATATAGTTGAGAAGTATTTTTTGCTATGGTGAAGGAATACCAAGTTGTAGGTTGATTTATTCAGTGAAAGAGCACTTGACTTTAAACCAGCTGAAATATTAATGTAAATAAGCAGGTTGTTTGACGTCATATTTTAAAGTCCTGGCTCTCTTCCATTTCATCCTCCCTTCTATGTTGTTTGTGGGGGGAAGGCTGTGCTTGAACAAGTGTGTGACTACTCTTTTGAACCCATAGAGGTCCATTCTGAGGTCTTCCGTGGCTGGTTTTGGATCACCAAAGTCCTCAGCTTGTGACATACCATACCGTTCACTTTCTTTACCACTTTTTCTCAGAGTAATCCGTGTTGGTGAGCCCCGAAACAGTACATGCAATCATATCGATATGCTGCTGTGTCGTTTCCTTTATGTACAACACTGCAGAAACCTAAAACTAAAACCATTTATGTCAGTGTTCTAGGAATGGCACTAAAATACCTGCTTCTGGCTAATTCTTAATTTATTTTTTTGAAATAAAACAGGAAATGGCAAACATTTTGGCACAAAAGCAGCTTCGCTCCATCATCTTAACTGTAAGTATATTTTCAAAGTTGTTTTTCACTAGCGGAGAGGAAAGATTACTCCAGTTTTGGTGTTCACAGGTTTTATCTTAGTATATTGTAATTCCACTTGTATCTTGATATGTTTTGAAGCCTGTAATATATAAGATAAAAGTTAGGTTGAATGGGAATTGTAAAACGTTGCCTTTTGGCAGACAAATTCTTTTATTATCTGGAGCTGTACAACCACAGTGGCCGTATCCGTCTCCTACTTGATGACTTTGCGTATGTTGTGCGCTCTGCTGTGCTTACTGACCTGTGGCTGTGTCCCATGTAGAACCACTTGATGGTGTTGGGCACACCAGGGGTTTAAAAATTGTTCATCGGTTTGGTATCTATTTTCTGACTGGGATGATTCAGCATGTGTGGGGCATTGTATGCTGAAGTATTTGTAATCTGTCTCCCTCATACAGAACAGGGTTGTCTGATAGAGCCGGGGTTGCGATGTCATGTTGACTCTTGCAGCAGGGTCGCTGTTGTGTCACAGTGCTCACTGGTTGGGTTTGAATACTTCTCTGCTCACACGGCTACCGTCTTAAATATTTTCAGAATGTAGTTGTTTTTAATACAAAGTTCTAATGATCTTGGTAAGGAGTTAATTTTTCTTTTAAGTGACTTCTCAGTACAGATTTCCTTTTTTTACACCACTTCTCAACGCCTGCGCAGGCTCTGTTGAGTGGCCAGAAGGAGAAAGCTTCAGTGCATTGTTACTGTAAGGTCCTGTCCCTCCGAGGTACTTGTATGGTACCTGTATCAGTAGCGTTGGTCCTGGTCAGATTGCCTGTTTTCTGGAGTATGCATACACTATTGCGTAGCAAACACAGAGAACTGGAAACATCTGAGTGCATGTGGTGTAATTTTCTGATAGATGACATTCACCGCTGCCTCTCTTTCTTTGCAGCATGTTATCAGGGCACAGAGGGCCATCAATAATGAAATGGCACACCAGCTTTATGTTTTGCAAGTACTTACCTTTAACCTTCTGGAAGACAGAATGATGACAAAAATGGATCCACAAGATCAGGTAAGCGTCTGGCGTGATCTGGTCAGAACAGGAAGGAGACAGTTGCTCACTGCTGTGCCTAAACCTTTTCATGGAGGAAAAGATAGTGCTAGGAATGCTCACGCGATTCATTCATTCATTCTTTATTTCATATCCTCTCTCTGTGAAGTTGGGTTGTGGTTTCTGGTTGGCCTTTGCATTCTTTGTGTGCCAAAGTAGACCAGAATGGCTATGCCTTTCTCATTAGAATATATTTCCATGGACGGAATTTGGTGTAATACAGAGCTAAAACTCCAGGTGGCCATCCAGCATTTGTTTCTTTTGTTTACTTCTCAGAAGCAAGAGGTGCACGCTCGTTCCTAAATGTACTTCTGTAGAGCTGTAACTATGTTGAAATGAAAAAAAGGCACTTAATCCCCTAAGAGTTTCAAGTTTAAGTATAAAGTCAATGAGCGACAGAAATGTGTTCCGTTTCTGTGTTTTTTGTGGCCTTTTTTAAGGCCCTGTACAAGGAGAAAACTGATTTCATTTTTAAGAGGGAGTTCTGTCAAGACTTTGATAATTTGGAGAAGAGGAGGTGGGAGAACAAAGTGACTGTAGACGTAATTAACATGCTGTAGGATTTTACCCTTCCCGTTTCTTAAGTTTGAGGCAGGGAAGTTGGACTGTCGGTAATGTTCATGCAGGTACCTTGTTCGTGTCTCTACAGAGAGCGACTGACACAGCGTGGTTGGTATTGATGTAGGACGGTTATCACTCCATTGAGACATTTCTAGTGATGTGTAACTGCAGTAATTCCTCTCTTGCCGATTGCAAAAATGGACAGTTACCAATAGGAATGCAGAGTGCTGAGCCGTTCTGATTTCATCCAGCGAAGTGCTTAAGTACCAAATTAACCTGAATTGTGTGTTATCACTTGGCTTCTGTGGTTTCTTATCTGTGGTTAAAATTAAGTGTGTAGTTAGTGGTCCTGCTGACGTGAGTCCAGCTTCGGTAACTCGGCGGTTAAGCTTCTGCATGTGAACCCCACAAAGGTGACGGCTTTGGAAAACGGGAACCACAAAGTCATTCTTGCTGCCTGTCTGAGTATGAAGTAGGGAATTTAGAGAAAGAAAGGCTGGGCAGTGGAAAGGAATAGAGTGGTTTGAAACAGCTTTTGTGGTACTGAGTAAAGTTAGAGGTGAGTTTTATTTTAACCCTTTTTTTTAACCTTGTTCTAACATAGGCTCAACGAGATATCATATTTGAACTCCGAAGAATTGCATTTGATGCAGAATTGGAACCCAACAACAGCAGTGGCAGCATTGAGAAGCGCAAATCCATGTATACTCGAGACTATAAGAAACTTGGATTTATTGTGAGTATTTTTGTGTGGTTGTACACTGAGAGTGGACAAGTCTGTCTGTTGTAGTACATCCTGTAATCACTCAGTCCCTTCATCCAGATCACTGATAAACGTATTGAACAGAACTGGACCCAACACTGAGCCCTGAAGCACGTGGTTTTGACATGCCAGAATGAAAATCTAACTTTTAATTAAATATTGGGCGAGCAGGCCTTGTGTAATGGAGCTGTGGGTGAACTATAACTTCATTGCACTCTCTTACTAATAATGTGGACTGAAGGGTTCAGTAAATCCAAGGTGGCACTCTGGTGTTTACTTGTAGGCCCTTGTGTTTTGGTTGCTTGAAATCCTGTGAGCCTGGGATGCAGAATCTCTTGCCCTGATTTAATCTGACCAGTTGGAGTTCTGGTCTCGGCGGGAACTGAGCACGATCTGGCTAAACTGTTGTGTACGTTGATATTAATGAATAATGTGTCTGTTTTCCCCTCTGGAAACGGAGCACGCACACATAACTGCAATCAGTATCCTGATTCACTGTTTACTTTAGGTTAGTATGCAATTTTCTTTCTCCTTCAGTAAAATTGTATGTTTCGTATCTTATGTGATTCATTACTTTGCTGTGGGCCTGGCAAGTATACGCTGAATTTAGTGTGGTAGCCACAGGTTTTGAACGTTATTGGTGCAAGATGAAGCTGTCGTGTGGTTTAAACGCTCCCCTCCGCTCTGTGGTGTAGGGCTCAACATTACCCAGTTCCCTTGTGGTTTTGGGAGGAGGCGTTCTGAGTTCTGATAGTTGTTTTCATTACTGTTGAGTGAGGAAAAATTGTATCTGTGAAGAGTCATAAATAGACAGGACAGGAGGAACTTGGCATTTTGGGATTGTAAGCCTGATATTCAAAGCCTTGATTTTACTAAGATGTTGAAATCCAGTGTGGGTTTTTTTCGTGGTCCATGCATCTATTCTCAGTTATGGTGCAATGGAAGACTATTGCTGTCCCGCCTTCTGATGTTGGCAGCTCCTGTGTCGAGATGAGCAGAGGACTTTGTGCCCTCAAGGCCGGAACTTAAAGAAAATGCAGACCTTGGCTTAGAGGCAGATGGGCTGAGTGTAGAGCCTCCAGCTTGCGATGAAAGAGAACAGAGGTGGGGATTGCTGCCATAAAAGGAGGAAAATTAACTGGTGGCAAAATAATGCATGGGGACAAACAAGAGGGAATGATGGGATTTTAGACTTCAGATTCTATTCATAGAAAGGCACCCACCCCCTACTTAGATTGCTGTGTGTGATAATCATTCAGCCCTTATTACTGACTCTGATGGAAAGAATTAAAGAGTCAAGAGTGAAATCACCCAGTGGAAGGGCAGCGCCCAATTGTAGGTAATCTGCGTGGTGTGGATTAGTCGTAGTCAGCTAAGCAGTACGTTGAGATGAGCTCTAGAGTGGAAAAACAGAGCAAGACTGGGGTGTGGTTGGGATGCTGTGCCATGCAGGAGTATTAGTACTCCTTAAATTCTCTGGAGTTATTAAGGTCAGCTAGATCTTTGAATCATCTTGTTCATCTGGATTAATGGTAGCAGCCCGCCAGGCTGGAGAGGATAAGACTTTCTTAGCGGGGAGGGTCAGAGGGATATTGAGAGAAGCAGACCCCACTTATGTGATGCATTCACTTAGCTATTCTTGTTGAAAACCTGAGGATGGCCATGCCTTTTTTTTCCAGGAAAAAAAGAAAGCCTGAGTGTTTGAAGTCTTAAAATCTTATTGTGAGTTGCGGAAGTGGGAAAGCCCGGAACAGGAAGCTGAAGTTTTGTGATTTGGGGACTAAAATCTGGAACTGGTGTAAAATGCTGAAAAACTTATCTCAAAGGTCTTGAATGGTCTTTCTCAGCTGTTCGGTGTTCACAGCTCTCTGTTTCCTCGTGTTGATGACATTCTGCATTGATGGGAAGAGCCGCATTGTTTATCCTTTGGGGGAACTTTTCAACTATAATAAAAGTAATGCTTTCTTACATTCACATTCTCTTGTGGCTTTGGCAGTGGCAGAGGAGCACTTTTATAGTGATACTGTCCGTGTGCCGATATGGATCTGATCATTTTTTGAATTTTAAATTTATAAGATTTAACTGTTGGCTCAATGATAGAACAGCATAGATGAGGGATTGTCTGTAGTACTGAAAATGATGCGTAGTTTCCTGTCCTCCTCCACTCTCTACACCCACAACTCTGTTCCATTATCTGCTGTTTCAAAGCTTGGGAAATCACTTGTTGCTGGGAAAACAATCAGTTTGAGATTTACTTTTGCTGAGCTGTTCAGATGTGCGGTGGCTGAGGCTGCTTTGCCTGGAGACAGAAGTTTGGTTGCCACATTTCTGTATGTAGCAATGGATCACTCTAAAGTAAAATACATTGTCGTTAACTAATGAGAGCTAATAATTAAGTGTAAGGCAGCGGAGCAGAAACCATGTTTAATAACATTCAATCAGAAAGGAGATTGTTCTTCTTAGCTTTAATTATAGTATATTGTTCATAGATTTGAGTGTCCTTTTATTTACCAGAATTAAATTTGCAGGTGCTATGACCAGAAAAAATGTGGTCTGCCCTTTGCTGGTGGCATTCTCTTTCATGAACCAGTGGACTAATATAGGAATGTATATAGCATTTATTCTCTGATTTTTATCCTTATGACCACTAGAGGCTGCTCTTCTCCTTGTTTGCAAGCTTCACTCCCCGTTCTGTCATTCAGTTTTGAAGCTGATTTTTTTTCAGCAGGTATTTTTAGGAATAAACTATGGCTGATTTTTTCCTCAGGGTAAGTTTTGGAAGATGAAGGCTAGTCATACATATTTATTTCGAGGTTTATGAGAGTAGTATTTGTATAGTGACTGTTGCTTGCAGTATTTGATCATCTTTTAATTAAAAAGACACAGATTCACGTGACTGTATTTGCTTTTTAAAATACTGTTTGGAAGTGCTTGAGGCAAAAATGAATTCGAGGACCAGTCCTGTCATTTCTGTTTTGAGAGTAGCATTTGTCTGCATAATCCTTCTGCTGTGTATGGGAATATCACATGACCAAGATCCAGTCTCTGGGAATAACAGCCCAGGACTTCATGTGATGCTGATCTTAAACCAAGGAAAACATCTAAACTGATCTAAAATCTTGAAATGCTTGTGTGTGTTGTTTGCATCAAAACTGCAGCAGCACCTTGTACTAGAGCAGCAAAGTTGCATGTTCTTAGGAAAAGGCAGAAAACAGAGTTTTTGAAGCCTTACCTAATTTCCTTTTCTCTTTGTCACATTTAATTCTGTGCATATTCAGTATTTCTTCTGTCTGCCTCTGCTTTTCTCCTCCTTTCCGCTTTGCTCTGTATTTCTGTCGTGCTCGCTCTTGTTCAGCCCTAGGCCGCTAATTACAGCCTTCCTTCCCTTCTGTCTTGTTTATGCTCTAAGGCTCTTATGCTCTTCTTTCTTCCAAGACTTTGCACTCCCAAAGGCCTGGCTTTGACTCTTTCTTCACACCATTTCTCCATGCTCTTCTGCTTAGCTTCTCTTGCCACTCCGCTCCTGGTTTCTAGTCGTTGGGTATTTTCTTCTTTAAGCCTTGAAGGTCGGGCCCAAAGGATGCTGAGGACAGGCAGCACCTTCAGAAAAAATGTGTCCCATAAAGGCATTTAAATTCAGTTTATCCTGAGTTTTATAAAATGCCCAAATGTAGCCTGTGTTCCAGAGGAATGTAAAGACTTGCACAAGAGGAAGCCGTTACTAAACTAGAAGTTTTTCTTGCACGGCGTGACTGCCCTGGAGTTTCTTCACAAAACAGTTGTGTAGAAGGTGATTTAATAAGAGCGATACAGTGCGTAACAAAACGCTCTGGAAAATTACTAAATAATTTGCTAAAGCTTGCCAAGACATTTGAGCGTAAAGGAGTTGGTAAGCATTCTGTCTATCCAGTTTAAATAGCGGTAAAGTATCGGAAGCAGAAGAAAGTCTGAGACTGGAAAAGTGTCAAACAACCTGACCTGTGAGTGGCACAACCACTTTTATTTGTAATTTAAACATCTTTCTCAAGATCCCATTGGTTTTGACGTCTTGCTTCCCTAATATTTCTGTGGACATTACCGCTCGATACCTTTCTAAACGTTGGATGCGTTGTTATAGTGACCCGAGCTGCAGCTGGTAGGTCCGTACGTTGAGGCTGCTGCTCGGCTACCATGCAGCTGCCTGGGATTTACGGGGATTGTTTTCCAGAGCTATGGGTGTCTAACAGTTTCAATGCTGTTGAAGTGAATAAACCAGAATTTTACTCTCTTCTCCCAAGTTCCTCTTAGCTTTAATCCTTCCAGAGGAGAACAGGTTTAAAAGAAAATAATGAAAAATCCCATTTTGATGGGCTACCAGCCTTCTTTATCCTTTCAGTACCATTTTAAGAGCAAAGTTAAAACGAATCAGAGTGAGTTATCTGCGGTTACGTCTCTGTGACAGTGAACTGGCTCTGTATAATCTCAGGGGTTTGTGTTTTGGGGTTGGTTTTTTTAATAATTTATTTGATCATTTTGTGTTTATTGTAAAGATCAGTTGGAGTTTATCCCTTAAATCGGTTTCTTACTGGCAGGTCAAGTTCTATTAGTTTGCAGAGGGAGGATGAAAGAGCTTTTATATTTTTATTTCTTTCAAATATTTTTAATTGTGAAATTGTAAAATAAAAATCTTAAACTCCTCGCAATTTAAAGAAGTATGCCTCTCTTGAAGACAACTCACTAATATAAATGTGTTACTGAGAAATTTGACGCAATGGAACATTTAATTTTAGGCATTTTTTTGTGTACAATATACGATTTCGCTGTATTGTTTGCTGCTTATTTACTATGTGAATCCCATTTACAAACTCACGGGGGCAGACAAAGTCCTGGATTTGGATGTAGTAGGGCTGAATAGTGTTTCAAGTGTATGATAAGAGCAGAATTATTTCAATTGTTTTCTGACTCCTCTTAGAGTTAGATCTTTGAACTCTTTCTCTGCATATTTAATGCACGTGCCTTGATTTGCATTAAAGAAAAAAGATGACGAAAAAGCACCCCCACCCACCCCCCCCAAACTGACCAGACAAAATGACATCTCTCTTCTTTTGTAGCGTGGGCTTCATCTGTTTCACAAGGCTTGACTTGCATATTTGATTCCACACAAACCTTTGCCTGATGTGACGGTAGTTCTGTGCAACAGTGTAAATTCAGTTTAATGTTAATTACTCCAAACAGGTATTTTAAGGCTGTGCAATTTTCCAGCATATGCATGCATGCAAGCAGATGTGTGTTTCTTCAATGTAAGTGTGCTCTATTCCCCCTCCTCTCATTCCTCGTGAGGTTTATTTGCTGGTTATAAGATTTAAACGACAGGAAATGGCATAGCACGGAAAATATTTAAATTTTCTTCAGTTACAAAGAATTACAGACATTCTCTTTGAATATGAGATTTCATTAATTTAGGCCTGTGAGTGAATTAAAAGACAAGAGAGAGAAAAATGACTCATTTGGGAATAACTGTATTGTTTCCCCAAATTAAAACCACTTCATATCTGATTTCTGACTATTTTGATTGTTGGATGTAGTCAGCGTGTTACACAGCCCCTACACAAGTGGCAACAGCATGTGCTCTTTTAAAAATTCCTTAATTTTCTTAAGTCTTCCTACATTTTGGTGCAGCTCTCTCCTCTTTTTGACATCTTTGGAGGAGGCTGGAGACACAGCAGAACAATGCCCGGACAAGCAACACTTACCCCATTTTGCAGAGCACAGCTCTCGTCACAACACCTTCGCGTTCCCGTAGAGATAAGAGAAATGGAAGTGAACTGAAATTCCCCAATAGATGGATCCAGTGGGGGGTTTTGTCTGTCTTTTTTTATTACCTCACTACTGAGGGCAGGTGAGGGTAGGCTATGGAATAGCTGGTGACTTAAGACAGAAGTATAGACTCAAAGATTTTTAGGAGGGATTAGTCCTTTTTTCCAAAGCCACCTCTGACATCTACAAGGTTGGGCTGTTTGCACTCCAGCGGGGGAAGATTTGACCAAAGAACTAGCAATTCTGTATGTGGGGACAGACATCTACCGCTAGCTAAAATACAAATGTTGACCGTGCCTTTACTGTAGATTAGTTTTCCGCTTGTCCTCTGAGCTTACTAGAAGCTTGACTTGATCACAGGTGATGAAAGAAGTAGCAATGTGTGAACCACAGCACTCGCTCCGTAGCGGCAGTGATCGTTTTTCACCTGGGACTGTGAGGGTGCACCTCACCACGAATGACAGTTCAGCTCAGTTCTCCGGGTCTAAATTTTGACGGCTGTTGATCTGGCTGCCAGGCAGCCAGTACACTCACATGGCTGATTCTTTTTGAAGTGGAGCTTTTTCAGACACAGGGCTGACTTCTACTCTTTATTTGAAATAGAATCATAAGGTTGGAAGAGACCTCCGAGATCAAGTCCAGCCGTGCCTGACTCCTTACTTGCTGTTCCTGCTTGCACTGTTCACACTGTTTTCTCGTGTGACAGTCATCTCGCTACCTTGATGATTATCCTGCTGGGCAGCGTGAGAATTCGTGCTGTAGAGCCTATCTGTGTAGAACAGACAAACTGCTTCAGTGACACTGGTAAAATTAAACCAGTCGATCCCCTTACACATTGCAAGGTCATCAAAAGTTCTATATTTATATATCCCCTGTTTCTCTTTAGGTTGGGGATACTCCATTGCCAGGATACTGGTAGACTTCTTGGCTGCTATGGTTCAAGCAACGCGAAAATTGCTTGCTGGCCAGGATGTGCGTAATAGACTTCCTTCATGATTTTGGAAGAGTCCTCAGTTGCTCTCCAGCTGTCCTGCCTGGAGGGACACCTGCCTCACATCCTTTCATATTGTTAGGAATAATGTAAGGAAAAAGTGGTATTTATTCCATTAGCAGTTCTCTACAGACACGGTTACTGCGATTGGGCATCTCAGTGCAATGATGCATTCTTATATCTGAAATCGCTGTATCCCTCAGAGATTGCCCTGGAAGCAAGACAAGAGATAGAGAAGAAAGCTTTACGGAACTAGGGCTGCATGAGAACGCAGTAATTATATTCAGACAACCTAGCACTGAATTTTCCTGAATAGCTGTAATCTTGTGAAGTGTGCCACGTGATTTTTTTTTTTTTTTTTTAATGGCATAAGCAGACATGATTTTGGTTTTGCATCTTATCCAAAAGAGTTTCTGCAGTACCCTACTAAACTGACTAAGAATTTGTTGTTACTTTTTTGCTCATTAAGAAGAGCTCTGGTGCTGGGTTTCTTGGCACAACATGAGGCGCATCACAGGGGAGCTGGGAGGTTTTGTAAAGACACGAACTGAGTGATCTGTTTATCTTTTTACAGAATCATGTAAACCCAGCAATGGATTTTACGCAGACGCCTCCAGGAATGCTGGCTCTAGACAACATGCTGTACTTTGCTAAACATCACCAGGATGCTTACATACGGGTAAGGCTTCTCCTCATCTTGGAGATCTGCACAGTTGTCTGTTCAGACTGATTCTGTCCTGTTTGCCGTCAGCTTTGAAAAGGGCGTTCAGAATCCTGATACCATTAATAAAAAAATCTAGGAAGGCAAACTAAAACCTGACGAGTCTGTTAAAAGCTTTGGGAGAAAGCCTACAGCTGACTGGTCTGTCATTGCTGTGTCAGATAGCGTAATATTTGTAAAAGGTTTTTGCTTAGGCCTGCAAAGAGGAGATGAGCTTGTGCATTTTTCAGATGCGTGATGGATGTCCATTAGCTCAGATATGAGTAATTGGACAGAATTCTCTCTGCCTTGCCCCGAGTCCACCAAAAACTGTCAGGGATTTCTGTGGATGGGAAGCTTTGATGAACAAATGCCTTGATCAGCTGGGACTGTCCTAAGAGCTAGAACTACTTCCTTCCACTAAAACTACTCCTGCAGGTGACGTAATGCTTGGAGAAAAATAAGTAAGCATTACGATTCACTTGCAGAACCTGTTCCTGCCCCCACTCCACTTCCTACATTTGTTATTTCAGGGGTGTTTAAAGCAGGTTATGTTGTCTTCCTTATAAGAAGAGGCAAACAGCTGAATGGAACCCGACACTGAATAGAGCAGCTTTTCTGACCTCTATTGAAGTTGAATATTTACCAAGCGTCAACCTAGAGAGCACAGATGGGAGCAGAAGATGGTCGAGGAAGTCAGTGTCATTAGATAGTAGAGATGACGTTGCTTCCCAAGAAAAAGCACATGTGCAAACCTGCTTGAAGAAGGTTGTGTATAGCAAGGAGCCAGTAGACACACCAATCATTTCTACTAAAAAGTGAAGTGGGCATTATTGTCTGATTTTTGCTCAAAGTAGAAAATTGTCAAAACTCTGATGGGTTTGTAAGAGATGTGCTGTTATCCAGACCAGGATGATCCATGGATATAATAGGAGAACACAAGATTATTGGATCTGCTCTTTAAATGTGTCTTGATGCCTCCATCTGAATCTCTTTGTAGCTGTTAAAAGAAACTGGGGTAGCATGCAGTACGGCAATATTTACCAAACCCCTGGAAATTGTTACTTCATTTACTGTGCAAGGAGAACGTTTTCTGGGTTAACTGTGCTGAAGTGTGGTTTTGTTTATAAACAAGAGAATAGGTTACTTTTTCTCATTAAAATTTGGTAAGATCTGGATGGTGCTACTTCATAGACTTCTTTTGAAGACTCTAAATTCGGAGAACATGCTTAGTAGGGATAGCCAGTGCTCCAAATGACACAGCTGTGTTTTAAAAATTACGAAAGAATTCTAAGAGGACAGAAATTCTGTTGAAATAGAGCTGCCGTTGTCATCTCTCAATTTGTTCTTGGTTTTCATTTTCATATTGCAAATGCTGTCTTAAAAGCTGGGTTCAGCATACCCCATAATTAGCCACTCTTTAAGAAAAGACTTCGGTGCTGGCTCGGCATTCTTTCTCTAATGCAGTATTTTTGCTGCTGCATTACTGAGAATTTCTGCTGTTAGTTTGAGATGCCTCTTTTTATTCTTGTGTGATTCTTGTTAGAAGAGCGTCTGCAGGCCTCATGTATTTCCACCAAAGAAAGAATACATAAACACTAGAAACGCCATGCTGAGGCATGCTCCGATTAAATTGCTTGTGTAGAGCTGCTTTGGGAACTGCTAACACACCTGGGTATGTTAGTGTACCCAGCTTTCCTGAGTAGTTCTGCTTAGTGCTTATTCCAGCGTTGGTCCACCTGGTCATGTTAACAGCATGCCAGACACCTCTAGGATGAAGGGTGTTGTGTAACTACTTTCTATCTTTTCGCCTCCTTGACTTCCTAGCCGGTGTACGGTAGTTTCCTGTGGGCCCCGATGCGCTTGTCTCCTCGAGTTCATTGTTTTCACACCTCGTGCTTCCTAGGAGAAGAACTTCTTCTCACAATGGCCCTTTACGATCCAGTCGGTGGTGGTAGCATGGGTAGACGAGTTATTAATTAAAAACTGAGACTGGAAACCAGTGTTAGTTTAAAATGAACTTGAAACATACAAAGTTTCTCCTGAGAGAGTGTTGTGCAGTAAGCAAGGACGCTATCAGGAAGTCACGATGGTTTGGTTAGTCTGTTAATAGCGCAGCGTTTTATAAAGGGCAACGCAAATCGCTGCAGTCAGACCTTCTGCTTTCTTAGGAAATCCTTTCTTAGGGTACCCCAGCTGCACGGCCCCCGCTGAAGTATCTTCTTGTGTTACTGGAAAAAAAAGAAAAAGGAGAAGTTAGAAGAGGAGAAGACAGGCAACATGTAATCTCTTCCCTTTTCAGTCCTTGTTCTGCTCTCCAAGTGATTCTCCTTAGAAATAATTTGCGTAAGAAGTGGATTAGTGAAGTGGGAAGGATGTCTGAAACTCAAGTGCCCTTTGAGAGGGTGGCAGTGGGGATTCAAAGACCAATACCAAACAAAAGCGCTTATAGGAAGAGTAAATACAGTTGCAATGTGTAGAAGAGTATTGGTATGAAGGCAGTGGAGCAGATGGGCAGAACTCTGCATCTTGAAAGCAGAAAGAATTTCAAGGTGAAAACATGGGTGTCTTCTACTGAAGGAGGATGCAAAAATAACCAAACGTTTTTCCCCTTTTGATTTTTTTCTTACCTGTTCCTCCACAAACCTTTTCTCCCATTCACCTATTTCCAGTTGGATATTTATTCCTGAAATTACAGCAACATATTTTCTTTGCTTGCTATCTTTCTTCAGAAAAAATAGTGAGTTGTTCTTTCTTTAGACCTTGAGTTAATTGTTTCTGAATCTCTGTTTACTGTACAATGGCTGGAGCCTCTGGAAGAAAGGTGGTTTAGTGGAAGAGAAAAAAGACCCCAAACATGTTTTCTTTGATTATGTGGTGTCCTTGGCTATAATTTTGATTTTTAAAAAGGTTTCCTACTGAATTATTTTCCTGTTGAATTAGTTTTTCTTTTTTATTAATTGACTGATGCTATCAGTGATAATATGCATTGCATTTTTTTCATATTCCACTTAAATAATCAATCACTATCATCAGAGGATTTGATTTTTTAAGGAGGTGACATAATATACACATTGATGGAATTAATATTGAGTCTCTGCAAGAAATTTTAAAAGTTTCCACAAGAAATAGCTGGCAGCTTCCCAAACTACATAATTGTAGGACAGTCAGAGTATATAATTAAAGTTAACAGCAAAGAAAATGATTGGAATAAAGCTTTGTGACAGATATTTTTTTTGTTCCTTCGCAGTAGACAAGTGCCCCCCGAGTTCCAGTTTGCTCTTTTCCAAAATTACTTCAGCTTCACCTTCTACTGATTTTAAAATAAAATTATAAGTTACCATTTAAAACAGACTTTATACAGTGCAGTCCTCTTGATATTTTTCTTACTGATAACTGGTTTAGGGCTAGCAGTAGAAAGTCCCCTTTCTTCTGCATCCATCGAGCTGGACAGTCGGTTAGTCGCACAACTGTGATGCAGGGTCGCTTCTTTCCCAGCAGCTGCTTGAGTTGCTGCTTTTGGGGAGCTTGAGGAAGGAGTTCTTTTCCTTTTGAAGCCTTCAGAAGTCACAGTGGAGGAGCAGGTTCTGTTTGCAAGTGCTAGTGATGCAGGCAGGAAGATCGCTGGCATCCTGCAGAGACCTTTCAGAACTGTAATGGGTTGAGTCACAGTCAGACTGTCTGCCGAATACCTTCTAACCCATGCGGTTGTTGTATAGGAGGCTGCCTACACATCCCTGCGGCAATTCACAAAGTCTTTTCGTGCCCACTCATTCTAGCCTGATCAGATGAGTAGTCCAACGTATAATTTCAGCATTTTCTGAAATAAAACTGAGCCTGATTTCTACCATGCCATTTTTTCCCCCTAGAAATTACAGGAAAAGAGATGCAATTTATTTCTTTTCTGCTAAAGGTAAAGGGTAAAGCGAGGTTTGTTACGTGCGTCTCTGGTGAGTCTTGTGAAGGAAGGCAGTTCTCGGTGTAAGACCTAACTGCCTAAGCCTAGTGGTTCCGACTCTGATAATGTGTTCTTGCTGTCTTTTTTCTCTACCAGTCTTTCCATTCTCTCTTCTTCCCTTCCTCTCAGATAACTCTTTATTTTTTCTGCCTGCCTTTTTTATCCCAACTTATTGCTCAACATCTCTGCTCTCCGTACCAACGCACCAGGAAGTTTTATGTTGTTACTCCAAGGGCCTCCATCACTGATGTCAGAATTGAGGTGGGTCCCCTACAGCGGCAAAAGCCAGGTGTAGCGTAAACGCAGAGTTAAGTTACGGATGAAGGAACAGAGTTGCAAAGGAGACAGGGCAACCTCTGCATGGCCCTGTCTGGAATGCACTATAGGACACGGATAACAGTGTTACGGTTCTGCATATGTTCAGATCGCTTCTATTCATAGCACACCTAAACTTTCCCACGTATGTGGAAGCTGTTGACTAAAAGAGGTCCTGATGGAAAGGTCCCAGACATTGTTTCGGGTCTAGCTGTTGTATCCAGGAGGTTTTGAATTATACCGTGAGTTGCAGCAGTAGCACTGAAAGATTTGGCTGGGTTTCACGGAGCCGTGATCCCTCCACATGCAAAGCTGAGATGTGGGTACATATGGAGAGAAGAAAACTAGCTATGAAGTCTCACAGGTTTTCCCATTTGCTCTGTGCCAGGAGCTTTTGCCATGCCAGTCTATCTGTGAGTCTCATTGGTATTCTGCTAATATACCCATACCATAATAATGTTAGGGGACTGGTAGGGCCAGTTTCATATTATGAAAGAACATTCAAAAAATTGCTATATTCCACACGTGCTGCAGTTCCGTGGCCACATCCTCTGCCACAGGTGAGCAAGAGGAGGATTGAGGGAATTGGAAACCTGGAGAAGAGGAGGCCGAGGGGAGACCTCATCCCTGTCTACAACTGCCTGAGAGGAGGCTGTGACGGGGTGGGGGCTGGGCTCTGCTCACAAGGGACAGTGATGGGACGAGAGAAAATGGCCACAAGTTGTGCCAGGGAAGGTTTAGACCTTGGGAAGAATTTCTTCACTGAAAGGGTGGTCAGGGATTGGCACAGCTGCCCAGGGAAGTGGCTGAGTCACCATCCCTGGGAGTATTTAAAAGATGTGTAGATGTGCTGATTAGGGTCATGGTTTAGCGATGAACTTGACAGCGTTAGGTTTACAGTTGGACACAATGACATTGAGGGTCCTCACCAACATAAATGATTCTGTGGTACCAAGAGTTCTTAGGTACTGTTCATGGTTTCTACATTTAAATATTTGTTACCCTCAAGCAAAATTTAACCACTGCACCTGCTGATTTGGAAATGTCTGGTGGATCTGCAACTTGGTGTGCGTTTGTGAGGGGGAGGAAGAGGAAGATAATAACAAATTGCAACCTCTTCTTGAGCATTAATGATAGACCTTCTTTTGAATGAATATTCTGTGGGCTTTGTGACTTTCTCACTGCTTTCCTTCCCTTGGTAAAAATAACTGTTGTGGTAGAAACATGAATCAAGCAGCAGTGTGCTCCATAGACACGCAGCAGTATTTTCAGTCTAGAGCTGTGTGTTATCTTTCTTTCCCTGCTGTTTTTTTCACCAGTTTATGAAGTAAACATGTCCATTCCCTGCTTATTTCTCCTCCGTAACCAGAGTGATAAAAGAAATAACATTAAAATCATGCCCGTATCAACTGTATTTATAGCATTTTACTGTGGAACAGGATGCGAGTCGTGCAGTCATGGAAAGAGTATTACAAATATAATAATGAATGTTGTAAATCTGTTGCCCAGATTAGGAATTATTTCTCTTTGGGCATTTATAATAACCTCATTTTTCTTTCCCTTTTACTGTTGCTGTTTCTTACTGAAGATCCATATCTGTCAAATTTGCCTACAGGTATTTAGACGTAGTAAAGGGCCTTCCATCTTCCTTTGTGACCAAAATGTAACATTTCAGCTCTGCCTTATTTTGCACAACAAATGGCAAAAAGTCATGTTTGCAGAGTGTGTCAGAGGGTCATTTCAAGGTTTCTTTAGATATTGATTACTCAAATTGCCATTTAATTTGTTGTGTAGCCATACCCAGGGCCTTAGCTATTTTTTTCTGGCCTTCTCATTGATTGCTGTAATTCTGCCGTACGTTCTATGCATATGGGGTGTCACCATTAAAAATTTATGTGCTCATGAAATGTTAATATGTTGGGTTAATGCGAAACTCGACAAAATGCATCTGCCAGAAGCAAGCAGGAATGCTGATCAGCCTACTTCCCTTCCCCTCCCCCTTCCCCTTTCATTTCGCCTCTCCATTGATTTTATTACCAGTGTTTCTCTGCTGGATCTAAATCTCTGTCAAAGCCGCCCCCTGCCCCAGTATGCAGATTTTTTGTTTTAGTATGTGAGAGATAAAATATAGTAGTAATAAAACAAGAGGAGTGATCTCACGGAGGTGTTGAGGCACAGCTTTACATTCTGCTTGTGCTACTCTATCGTTGCTTCTGCATTTGGGAGTGGAAATGTAGCACTGTCCTCCATGAACGAGAATGAAGCAGGATGACTCATCGGGAATGCAAAGTCATGTTCACGTGTTGTTTTACATTGCTGCAGCGACTGTTCAAAGAAAAATTGCAGGACTGTTTCTTTCAATTGTTACAGCTTTTATCCAGAGTTGACATGTAACGATTAGATTTAATTTAAACCAAAACTTTTAGAAGGAGAAGTAACTCCTTTGGGCAGACGGGTGAACAGGATTCTGGCACCATCCTGTTGGAAGAGTCCAGTAAAAATTTGTGGGGATCAAATATTTGTCATATTCCTAATGATGTTCTAAGCTTCTATGGGAAGTCTAAATGACTTAGAGGGAGCTGCAGAACAGCAACAGTGCATGGGAATGGCAAAACTTCCCAGCAGGTCATGGAGCAGGACTGCTCCATTGTTGCGGAGTGCCGCAGACGTACGTCGTTTAGCTGGGAGAAGGGCCGAGGTTTAGGTAAAGAGGATCTCCATGTACAGATTCCTAAATTCAGCATTGGTATATCTTGTAAATACTGTATGTGGAGGTCAGTACTTCAACTCGCGGGTTCTTCAAACTGCTTATTTTCCATTTTGATTCTTCCATCAGATTGTCCTGGAGAACAGCAGTCGAGAAGACAAGCACGAATGTCCTTTTGGCCGAAGCAGCATTGAGCTGACAAAGATGCTATGCGAAATACTGAAAGTAGGAGAGCTACGTAAGTTGACCTGTTTGTTTGACTTTTAAGAACCACGGACTGAGTTCAGTGATACCTTAAGTCTATTTTAATGCAAGAATTTTCTTCCAAGCATCATTTCTTAGTATGTACCAGTGTACAACATGACTCTGCCTAATTTTCAATGTTTCTTACTAATTTGTAGACATACTAAGGATGAAGGTAGAGTAGGGGTAATGGCCACCCTGTCTTTGGATTTCTTCTATATGACACAGGGCAGTCGCATCATTTCCAAAGGGTTCAGTTAATTTCCCATTAGGTGATTTGGTCTTACCATTCCACAGGCTTGTCCATGGGTTGGTTTTATATGAATATCCCCCTCATTCTTTGTGGGATTGCTCATCTAAACTGACATATCCCATTTCCTGTTAGATATCTAAAGCTGTATCTAAATACCAGATGATGCATGTATCATTTACTCTAACAGTGAGATATGAAATATTGTATTTTAATGCAGACTAAACAAGCTGTCTTTGGCTTCAGTTACAGTCCCATGACAAATTGTTAGATGCTGTCAAACGGAAGAGCGTGTGTGTATCTTCATTAGTCTAGAGTGTTGGTGTTTATCAATATATATAAACTTCAGTTACCTATCAATAATGTTTTGGATCCAGCTGCAGTCTGTTTTGGCAAGCATTACCAGGAGCTTCATTTTCCTGATGCACAAGCAGAGGGCACAACTGAGATGTTTTGTTTCCTTCAGAGACATTTTCTTCCTTTTGAATTTTTTCCCTAATAAAGGTTTTTCTTTTACCTTTACACCCAACTGCATGAAATGTAAGAAGAGAAAAGCAATGCAAAAGGCAGCAAGAAAGCCTAGAGGTATCGTTGGTTCTTGTTCCTACCAGCTCTGCAACAGACATCAAAAGCTCTGTTTTAAAAGTATGATTTGGCTGTTAATACATCTAAAGCTTTTAAATGCAGTGACTTGAGAGAATTTATTGACCAAAGGAAAAATCTATCACTGTGCATTGGGCCAGGATAAAACCTGTGCACTGCTTGCAACTTCCAAATTGACGGTAAGAATTTGACAGACCCAGATGAACGTTACAGTGTTTACTTTCGAATACTATCCTAGGTAAACCGGGGTTATTAAGGAGCACATTCACTATGTTTATAAATAAGCAGTTTAGCGACTGTTTTAGATGTATGGTGATGTGTTGTGTAAGGTTCAGACTGTAGCAGATCTGTCTCCCTTAAAATAACCTTACTGCTGCAGTTGAAGTGTTTAGTGCCAACTCATGCATGAGAGGTCTGTCTGAATTTTTCTGCTAGTAAATGTAGGAGGGACATATCATCTCAACAAAGCCGTAAGCCTATTGGAATTAGGTGCTAAAGATCAACTTTAATTTCAGAATGCACAGAAAAATATCTGAAATCCAAAGTATGGCTGTGTACGTGGTGCTTTTGTGTGTGTGGTATCGCTCCATGGGACGTGCATTGCACCTTACTGCTAAGAAAGGTGATTTCTCTTTAACCAGGTGTCTCAGTCTACTTCCTTGCTATGTCGTAAGAAGTCATTCGATAAATAAACCTCTTTCTTGCCACAGTCATGTCTGCCCACATGCAGGGGGGTGTTAGGATGTAGATGATTTGCCGTGTGTGGTGCTGCTTCTGACTTCTGCAGATAGCTCCTCATGTTTTAGCTTTCTCATTATCTGGTCTTTTAAAATGGGAACTGTGAATAAAATAAGAGGACTTCAGGTGGCGACTCAGTTGCCGTATGAAGAAGATATGAAAAGAAAGCTACTTTTGCTATCTTTCCTTTAGAAAGAAAATGAATTGCCGTATTTTTTTGTTGGGGTTTTTGTTTTGTTTTGGGGCTTTGGGCTAGAGTAACTGTATGGTTTGGGAGTGTGGGGTTAGAAAGAAAACTGAAAAATTCCCCAAGGGTAGCTCTGGCTAAGGGTCGTTACCTTTTAATGTTCTGAAGCCACTTGCTTTCGTATTATTAAAGCTGCCGGTCCCTGGGATGCTGGGTGTGCTGGTTTGCTTCAGGCACCCATGGTGTTCTTCCACAGGTGTGTGGTGTGCATAGGAGACTTGATGCTGAGAAGTACACCAGTGCTTCTGCTGATAGGAACCAGATGTCATGTGATTGACTTCTGTGAAGTCATGCTAATCTACACCCACGGAGCATCTGTCTCTGGATGTGGCGATAAGGTTGAGTCGTAGCCTTATATTCACAGGGGACAGAACTAAGGTTACCTCTAACTCATCTTAACGATTCACCTGTTCACCAAGTTTCCTTAATGGTTTTGTTTACGTGGAGCTCCAATTGTCACGTAGAAAGGCTGTAATAAAATACACCTTGAAAATAATGTACAAAAAGCAGGTTTCTTGAGAATGGCTGTCACAGGCGTGCATCTTAAACGGCCTGTGATCTGCTGTGTATTTTGTTGAGAAGTGCAAACTAGAACTGCCACCTTAAGGAAAATGTACATTCAGGTTTATTCTTCACTTGAAAACATACACTGTACTGCTGAATAGAATTGGGCATCTTAAAATTCAGTAGTTACAGTTTAGGGCAAAGGTCTCCCTGATAGTTTTGTGTGTGTTAGGTTTCAAAATATGTATTTAGGCTGCCAGTGTTTCTTTAGAAATTCAAAACTAGTCATTATTATATTGGAACATAGAACTTCTTTTCTAACAGTTTCTGAATTGTATAATTTAAAAGCCACAATAAATTACCTTTTGCTCATGAAATATTCAACAGTGGAAACTTTCTTAAAGTGCAGAGTAGATAAAAGCTGCTAGACTGTCCATTATTTATGAAGAGCACTTTAATGTTGATTATAATCCCCTTGCTCTGCTGTATTAAATACCTTCAGGCAACGAGAAGACATTTTACCATTTCTTTTTGGTCCTTTCAAGCATGCATTTTTTCCCCACAATGACACACAAGGAAGCACTAAAGACACGCTGCCTCTTTTGCTTTTCTATTTCTCCAAATCAAGGTACTGGACTTCTTAATTCTTTGACTTTTGTTCCAAAATGTTCATGACTTGGAAATTAATCTCTTCTTCAGTACAGCATTTAAGTGTATGTTTAAAACTTCTGTAAATAAAAAAGCTCGAGTGCAAGCTGTGAGTTGGACGTACGGTAACTGCTTTACAGAGGTGGACTTGCAGAGTAGAGGAGCTAAAACTTAAGACAAAGGTTGGTGCCGTGTTTAAGTAACAGGGAAGTTACTTATGAATGAATGTCCATAAACCTCTTCAATAGAATCTCTGAATCATGAAAAAGTGGGATATTCAACTATAAATTTTTTAAGCTTGTGCTACTTTGCTGTTTAAAAAAGCATCGAAGAAAATGACTTTACTGAATTCTTGCCAAGGCACTCATCTCGGCAAATGCTATGGTAATTCTGATTTCTCCAGTAATAGCTTCCTTTATCTTGACTAACAAGATGGTTTGCGTCCCATCCTGTCTATCTCGGAGCTGACGTCAGGCAGGAACACTTAGCCCAGTGGTCAGTGCTCCTTCTGCTGTTGGGTAGGACACTGTGACATTCCACATCCCTGCTACACTGATAAGATCAGGCCATTCGTGTTCCCTCCTTAGTGGTTCTGAAAGCTGAGGTAACCTCCGTCTTCTCTCTTCTTCCTTCAAGGTTCAGTACGTGACACCTGTGCTCAGGGGAGGAGGGATACCTGTGTAACAGAGCCCTGCTTTGCTGGGAGGCAGTAACATTGCAGATAAATATAAAAATTAAAACCAAGATCCGAAACACCTTCTAGAACTGGAACTGGTAAATTTAATGGGAAACCTGGAGTTCATTAAACCCCCCTGTTTGTTCTAGGAAAGAATTTGAGCTCAGTGTTTTATATAAGTAGCCCTAATCTCTGATCCGTGTGTACACTGTACCTCTGCTCAATATGTGACAGTGTTCCTACCCTCAGAACCCCTTCAAACTCTCATTCTTAGTGGGAAGTGGTACTTGATTGTGTTACTTGATTTATGTAGAACTGGTACAGCTTCCCAGGCTTGTTGCCACAAATCCATACAGATTCAACTGGAATAATTTTCTGTTGAAGCTTAGGAGGAGGCTCGTAGCTTATAGATGGATGATAAATTAGAGCTGTGTGCACTGAAGAAAGATAGTGCTACCACCAGAGCTACAGTCTAAAGACGCACGCCTGAAGTTATTCTATAGTTAACGCATGTGAGACTGAGTATTTTAGCAGGACACATGTTGAACCGCCTGTGCTCCCATTTGATTGTTTTGATGGTTGGTGTTGAGGGGCTTTTGCAAAAATCTGCTTTCCAGCTTTATGGCAGACCATGGAGGGCACATGGCACATGGCAGACGTGCGCGTCCTCCTAAAGCTTCTGGCAGGTAAACAACTTCTCCACTGGATTTTCTTGCTTTTCTGTTGTAGGGAATTTAATTGTCATGGGGTTTTGTTAGATTTGATCTATTTATTGGATTTTTTTTTTACTTGAAAGGGAAGATCTAAATGTTAATGTATTATAATACCCTTGCTGCTGTTTGTACATGTTCTTACTACAGCTTTCTCATTCCAATTATCGCCCCAGTTGCAGAACTGAAGTGGTCTAGAAACTCTCAAATTATTGTCCCTTTTTCAAATAGAATGTGCTGGGTGTTGGAAGGTATACAGTGATATTCATGGTTGTGGCCACTGAAATGAAGGTAATCAAATCTCATGCTTCGAGGAGTAAGCTGATTGCTGCAGGGGTCAGGAAGCACTTTTTCGTCTTTGCGCAATTTTTCCTCTGCATTGCACAATCCATAGTGTGCAGCGTAGTTTGTTTTTGTTGGTCTTTCCCTGAAAGCATATTGGTCACTGCAAAATCATCATTCTAGACCTCAGGGCTTGCCTGTTTGGATTTTTCTTTTAGTACAGCAAATCCGATGTTTTTGTAACTGGATGTCATATTTTCATTTTTTCCCACTTGCCTAGGAGCTAATTGCCTTTCACCCTCCTCTTCCTCCTCCTTCTCTTAAATTTAAACATTTATTTTGGAAATAAACAGTAAAAGTATGATTCTTTTGATCTCAGTAGATGGAGTTTCAAGATGACACCAAATACGATGTGACAAGAGTAAAACTCCATGTGTTGGAGCTTCTGGATTAGGTAGATGAAGCACTAGGTAACGATGCTTGTGTTAGCCTGAAATTTCAGGGGCCTTTATGAGAAGATTAAATATCTCATTGAATATTATATCCTTCAGACTTCCCAGTTAGCTGCAGTAGAAGCAGGATCATGTGTTACTCAGCTTGGGAAAAGGTGAGCTGACACTAAGACAGACAAATCTACGCATCATCTCAGCACACTGGAAGAGCTATTTATGTCCCGCCTCACTGACAATGAACAAATAGCCGAGCATTTCCATCACCATCAGTTCCTTTCCTCCTCTTTTCCACCCCCAGATTCCCGGGGTGGGTGGTGACAGCTTGAAGTGACTAGATATATTTTCAGATACCTATTCATTTTGAACATTTAAAAAAAAAAGAAAATGTTTTTCCTTATCACTGCTAAATTATGATTTTTTTAAAATGTTTCTGTAGATGCTTTGGTAAAGCTGCCACAGTTATCACAGTTATTTTCTCCTATTATTCACTCCAGTTTAAAACTTCCTCCTCAGTCTGCATGTATGTTCCTTTCGTTTTCCCATTAAATGAACTTCTGCAAACTCCAATATTATGGCACAAGTATTAATGGAAAGCAAAACTTCGCATGCATAGGCAGTCACACAACAAGTGGTATTTTTTATTAAGGATTGGATTTCGCTTAGTACGGCAGAGGACAGTATTCCCAAAATCACAGTATCACAGTATTGTAAGGTTGGAAGAGACCTTTGAGATCCTCGAGTCCAACCTATGGCCCAACACCTACCTTGCTGGAGCATTGACACAGAGGCAATTGTAAAGGATGAAGAAAGGGTATGATATCACCCTTCTCAGCAGGGTGGGCACAGTACGTGTACATACACAAACCAGCCCTTTTCTAACCCTAATTTACTTGGGTACTAATTCTCATTTCCCTGTGACATTCAGAATTGCAGTAAACTTCCCCAGGATTTCTTTCCTGTTCTGTGAAACTCATATTTATCCATTCTCAAAAGAGGTGCAGCGTCATATGATTTGCACAAGCCATTGAAGTGCAGTGTACGTGTCTTGGAGTATTTATGATCCCAAGACGGTTAAACAAAACTTATGTATTGGCTTTTAAGAGCGAGATAAAGGGAAATCTAGACAAAAATAAAGTGCATCTTGTTCCTCATGGGAAGGCAGAAAAAAAAAAATCACTGTGCTGGCTCATTCTCACTAGACTGAGCACCTGAGTGGGCAGCTGTGCCAATCCCTGACCACCCTCTCAGTGAAGAAATTCTTCCCAATGTCCAGTCTAAACCTCCCCTGGCGCAACTTGTGGCTGTTTCCTCTCGTCCCATCGCTGTCACTCGTGAGCAGAGCCCAGCCCCCACCCCGTCACAGCCTCCTCTCAGGCAGCTGCAGACAGGAATGAGGTGTCCCCTCAGCCCCCTCTTCTCCAGGCTAAATGATTTGATGATTTGTGTTTGTATTTAACTGAGCTAAAACACAACCTTCCACTTCTTCTGTACAAGTCCCGCTTCCCTGTATCGCCCTCTAGGCTGGATTCACACCACGCTGCTGTCTCTCTGGAGCAATTTACAATTACGGACCTGTCAGGAGCTCTAAAACATAGAAGAGGAGACCAGAACTGCATCCTGCTGACAGTTTCAGCGAACCCTCTGACTTATCACATCTGGTGTAGCTATTCCTTTGAACAGCCAAAAACCCCACAAAAATAAAGTTTCCTCCAAGTACAGTTGTTCTGGGGGAAAACATTAGCATGTAGAGCAAGCCTGGTTTATTTCCTTTTTATCAAACATTCCTTTTGAAGGATAGGCTTCTGTAAATCTTCTCATTAGTGGCAGCCCATCTGCTCACGTTTCTTCCAAGACAGTCTCACACGTGTGTCGTGTGTACGCATGCGTGCGCAAAGGTTTCCAGTTCCCGTCCGTGTTGATTCCCATTGGGCTTCATGCAGAAAAAAGATTAATGATTTGGGAAGAGGAGAGAAAGTTGCATGCACTTTTGGTCTAACTCCTTCAAATTACAGCCATGTATGAATAATGAGAAATTTGCTCATTTAAGCTATGATAACGATGGTTCGTATTGATTTTACTCGGGCCCTGATGTGAAGCAAACTGCGATTTTTGTCACGTGCTCGTGTATCACAGACTTTTTCAGCCAGTTTTCAAGTTGTGCCCTGCTTATTCTGGAGTGAGACCTTCCACCATCGTGAGCCTTGCAGTATTTCCATCCAGACAAGCTGAAGGACAGAACCTGTTGTGGCAATGCGTGCTTATTGCGATGGGGAGATCCTTCTGAGATCTGAGCAAGGAAGTGTTCGTCTCTCACTCCTCGCATTCCTGTCAGACAAATGAGAACAGTCGTACAGCAGTAGGGCTTCTGTTTTCTGATTTCTGTTTTATTACTTAGACATTTCAGAGCTGATGTGAACTATGATTTGAGAATTCCCAGGAGCAAGACTGTAGCTTTTTCCCCTTTACCACCTGCACTTCTCAAGTGCCACAGGCTTTTATTACAGCCCTATTGGAAACCTCAGGAGTGCCATTTACTTAGAACAGATTAATGATGTTTTGAATCTTGTGGTCTTAGGGATGTATATCCAGCATTATTTTGGTGCATGTATAAAAAGCTGATAATGATTTTAAAATGCTGAAGAATCGATGTAGTGATAAACCTTTAATGCTGATGAGCAACCTACTTGCATTTCTCGCAGATGCTTTATCTTTATAGTAACACCTCTTTGATCTGTCATATGTTAAACCTTGAATTTCAAAGGTCAGGTCAAGGTTGTGTTCGGAACCTCTCAATATCTCATTTCGTCTTGAGTAGGGGGACTGCAGCCCCCAAGAACAAATGGAAATACCCCAACTAACGGTGAGTGCTGTGTTATAAGAAGGATTACAGGGAGAACAGAAAGAGAAGGAGAGTGTTAGGTATATGATGTAAATGGATGCTGACTGATGTAACAATGCAAAGAAGTAAGTTTAAAGTTAAAGTTTTTGTATGTTTCCTTCCTGCCTCCTATTTTTAAGGCCATCCTCTTTCACGGTGTGGATTGGTGAATTGGCTTTGAGATAATTGATTTCCAGCAAGCCAGTTTAGCTTTTGTGTTGAATGAAAATGGATTTGAGTAAATAGATGCGTGTGGCTGGGAAAGGAAAGAACTGATGGATTTTGTGATAATCGGAAGAGAAATCAGATTGACCGGTGCTACTAAGAATGACAGGTGTGACCGTGGCACAGCTGGATCACTAACTAGGGCAAATGTGGCTAAGGTGGCAAAAGGGAAGAGCTATTTTGTGTGAAAACAGGTTTGAGTCTTCATAATGTTGAATGTTTATAGGCTTCTGCTGATTTATTAAATTATGTATATTTGCCAGCTTGAGCTCACAAATTCCATTCCATGAAATTTAATTTTTCAGTACGTGACTTCTAATTGGCAGGTTTATACCCTGCCTGAAATTGGCACTTGGTGGTAGGAGCCAGATGTTGCTGAGGCAGGTGTCACAAAATATTCTGTAAATTAAATCTTGGTCGTTGGGGCCCTGCTTCTAGTTCAACTTTTGCTGAATTCGGGCACGTTTGAGAGGTGCAATGAAGGTTACAGTTCCCTAAACTTTATTGTAATAAGTCCTATCATTTCCACCTTTTTTTGAGCAGGTAACTTTTGATGGGAAATTCTAACTAGTTAGGGAAGGCCAGTTCCCTGAAGCTGCTGTATTTGCTTTCTGATATGAATGTGAAATCATCTCTTTTAGTTTGCTCCACTAAAAGAAACTTGAGAGTGCTAATTCAGCAAAAGTAGCTTGCCTTGTTGTCCAACTCAGTTCAGGAGAATTGTGCCTTACCCTAAGCAGGATTAGAGTCTGTTTTCTTAATTCAGTGCTAGCTGACATATTTGAAAGTTGCAGGGGTTATAAAACAGCTGTCGTACACCCAATTTAGGCATTTACCTGGCACCTAATCTTTATGCACCTTAAAATTGCTTCATTAACCTGCATTTGCTGTTAGAAACTAAATGGAGTGCGCGGGTTCTTAGGTTCTTTGAACGGCCTCCAGGGAGAAGTCCTGCCTCTTTAGCTCAGGCTCTGAGCTGAAGGAGGCACACTTGCCCCTTCAGGAAACAAAAGCATTCGTTCACATTTGGTCTCATTTAAATGTAGAGGTGTACACAATTATTTTAAGAGCACGGCTTTAGGAAGCACTGAAAACGTAGGTGCAACAGAAAGTGAGGTTAAATACTTGAATCCAGTCGTATACTTCAAGTTAGTTTTTTCTTTCTTTCTGTCTTTTCTTTTGCATAGCTGTTTCTGTCTTTGCTAAGATCCCACGAAAATGCTGCTTTTACTCTGTTGAATTGTCCCCACGCTAAGGCTTCTGCTTTGCATGAGGATGTGGTCTGTGTGGCCATGCGCGACTACAACTCGGCTTACTCTGGGAGAGGCAAATGGCCTCAGTGGCCGGGCCAGAGCCGTCCGCTCAATCACTAGACACAGTAAGCTCAGGTAACGATGCCCTTTAAATTGCACCTCTCATTGATGTCTAATGATCAAAATATTATCTGGGGAATCGTTTTATTTTTGTGAAGTTGAGCCATGCTGACAGGGGTGTGCAAAACTGTCTGTGGATCCATAATTAGGGGAAAAATGGTTCAAATCTAGACATTCTGCAGATGGTTCACAAAATGTAGAGGAAAATGGTGACTAATGTAACCGCTGGTTCCAGTGAAATCGTAGTCCACTTGAGTTTGCTCTCATGGCATCTTATTAGAAGTGCTTTTAAGAGGCAGCATTACATCAATGATAATCACTTATTGTTGAGAAAATGCTGAACTTCAGCAACGGGCCGTGAACTCGTGAGTATTCTGTACTTCTAACAGTTGTAAGACAGTCCCGCGGGCAGCATCATTACGTTTAACTTCAGTTATTTAACTGCATCTTAGGTTTCATAGGAGAGCTTGATAGAGCATAATGTATTATTATTATTATTATGTTGCATAGCTACTGCTTTTCAGTGTAGCTTCTATTATGGTCACATATTACACATAGAATTTAATCAACTGTTTTGCTAATATTCGTGCACAGGGATCAAGATAACGTAAGAGAAACTGACGGTTTTGGTCTTTAGAGGTCACTACTGGCACCAAATGCCCTTCTACTTTATTATGTTAAATCTTATGTTTCAAGGGAACAAAAAGAAATGAAGAAAATAAAATCTCTCTTAAATGAAAAGCTATCAGAAACCACTTGTTCTAGTTTGGGCTAAAGCAGAATGGATTTTCTAACTTTCAGCTAAACCTCATCCAAGTAACTTCATTTTTTTGGAAGTTAACTGCATGTTTTCAGGCAGTGTCTGTCTCTAGAAGTGATAACACTTTAAATTTATTGTTATCACTAATGTAAAGGGACGTCGGTATGCAGAAAGGTCATTGCTTACATCCCTCCCTGTAGAAACCAAGGCCATCCTTAAGTTGGTGGAATGCCATAAGTGAAAGGGGAGAAAAAGTGTTGTACCTGCAGGGAGGGGTGACCCCAAACTGACCGGCAGAGTGTTCCATCCTGTATACGTCACACCCAGGGTAAAACTGAGGCCCTCTTTTTTGATAGCTGATGTCCAGCAAGAACTCCATCTGTCTTTTTGCTGCTGGTCCTGGATCTGTGTGTTCCTGAAAGTCAGAAGCTCTGCTCTCTGGCCGCTGTAGGAAAACACGAGCTGGGTCTGAAATACTTCTCTGTAGAGCAGCAACAGATAGACTTCAGGAGTCGATGCCTTTGATTTGGACTCCAGCACAGTCAGAATGGCATTGTGGTGGCCCAGATAGAGACTTAGGAGACAACTGTGGTGGCTTAAAGGAAAGTACTTGTTTAAACATATGAACATTGGAATGTATTCCTTCATTTTTCCCTTGTACACTCTGGAGCTACCAAAATTTCTCATCTTTCCCATCAAATGTGCATTTTCACTCTATAAAATCCACAATGCCGCGTATCGGAGACTATCGCCAATTGCACACAAGAGCTAAAAGTGTGTGAATGTAGATGCAGTAAAGACACAGGCTGTGTTTCCTACCAATGCCAGAGGATTTGTGTTGGGCAAGCGATGCAGAAGCCTGGATGCCTTGCTCTGAATGCTGTATCTAAGCAAGACTTGAAATAGCAATTGAGAGATGATCGTAATCTCGACCAGACAAAGCATATCAGTTCATTGAACTTCTGTCTTCATTAAATTTGTAGTTGGTTGCTTACACTTCTGACAAGGAAGCGTGGATGTATGCAGCCTACTTTTGATAAGTGGTTTTATGCGTTAACCTTTTGCCAAATAACTATTACTATTTTTAAATATTTATGAAAGAAGTAGTTCATGTCTTTTTCAGGCTTGTTCAAATGAGTCAGCTCAGACATTTTAGAGCTGCTCTGAAATTATGTTGCTGTTTTAATTGTCTGCTTATGAGAAACGAAAATTAAGGCAGCAACTGAGTTTAAATATGTAGGTTGTGGGATACAAATATGGAAGGTCTGAGCAGGGTGTTGGTAATTTATTTGGGATTCTGTGCAGCAGCTTTGCATTTTGGTGGATTGATCCGTCTCTCTTTTGGTGTGAGGGTCCAAGGAAATCAAAGGCCAGATGTGTATCTGGTAATATAATGAGAGTCGGGCTACATCACAAGGTTCTGGAAAGGCATGAATTGGAATTCTGGAAAAATAGAGTGGATACTTTAAAAGCAACTTGGCTGAAGGTTACAGCAAACGAGCTAGCTTTTAAAACAGGGTATACGGTTTGTTCCTTGGGGTCTGTTTTGTGTTGAAAAAAACCCAAATGCTGTAGAAATGGCATAGTTTTATTTTACAGGCTTGGGAAAAGAGGTTTTCCAGTTACTACATTCCTGGAAAACTTAAGGACTATGTGTCTGCTTCAGGGTTTAATTTAGTGTTTGTTTGTGAGACATCTGGGGTAGGGTGTCTGAATTATGCAGAAGACAGCCCCATTCAGTGGTGCAAAATCCAGATTCCTTGTTTGAATTTGCATGTCAGACTCTTCCACTGTCTCAGTGGGGATTGTGATCTACTCACTCTTGTGTGTTTCTGAATGTGTCTAATTATGTCTGAAGGAAAAACAGGCATGCTTTTTCCTATTTACGTATTAAAAAGAATGTCCTGCTGATACAAAATCAAGGAAGAACCTGCAATACATTAAGTTGTTTTTTTCCAGTTGCTCCGATGAAGAATCTTATTTGCAATTAACCAATGTGAGATTTAAAACATTTTTTTTATGTCATGTTACAATACCTTGGTTTTACTGTATTTTAAGCAGATTGTGTAAGTTGGACAGACCGGGGACTGCCAGCGAAGCAGGATGTGTTTTAATAGCTCAGGGAGCTTATATATCAAATCATCTCTGGTTTTACCGATCAGAGTGATGGCTTTCTCTGTAATCTCCGAGTTAAAAATAACATTTTCTTTTCAGAGTAAAGAGACACTGCCTTGCTAAAGGTGTAGGATAGGAGTTGGCATGAACTATGAGAGTGTCAGCATGCAAAGCAGGTATGAGGTTCTGAAAAATTTAGACTCGGTTACCGACAAAGTACTTTTCTCAGGTTTAAGTGGGAAGGGTTAATGTTTATTTTTTCTTGTAAAGCCAATCTGGTGTTTCTTTTGCCTTGGTGATTTTGATACCAACATTTAAAACGTGTCTCGCTGGTGATGAAGAAATTTGGCTATTTCTCCCCAAAAAGCATTTGAAATCTCAGTTGTTTCTTGTTGGTTTGTTTGGAAATGTGATTTCTGCAACTTGCCACAGTAGATTGGGAAAGACTTCTCTTTTCCACATGTATTATTTCATAATTTTTAAATATATGCAAATAACCTGTGTTGTAAGAGATGACACAGCTGATCAGATTCAGTCAAAAGAGAATTGAGGAATGCTTTCTGAGGGCAAGATGGTATTTTTTCAAATGAATTTATGTTGTTTAGCTTGTGTTACCAACCAGTTTATTTTAACAAAAGCAAAGCTAGCGCACTTGGCTTTTATGCAATATCTCTTGAGGCACGACTGGGATAATGCTTTGTAAAAAACCAGCCAAGCAATAATCCTAAATTTTGAGAACTAATTTTAAACTCAAATGCAGAAGCAAAGAGAGGTCTTGTATGAGATGACTTTCATTTTTCCTGTCTGAAATTGCTAAGTGTCTGCAATGGGAGCAATAGGAGAGAATTTCTAAGCAGGTTAGCTTAACTTGTTTTTCAGATACCGCCACAGTCCAACAGAGAAGTTTCAACTGAAGGTTTTTACCTGTTTTTTTTTATTGGTGGTTATTGGTTCTGAGAAATCATTATTTTCATCTTTTTATGTTGCTATTCTGTGATCCTTATGCACACAGATGTATTTCTGGAGTTGAGTGATAATACAGTCGGGGAAAAAATGGCCCTCGAGGAAGAATTAAGACAATTACTCATGGTCAGGGTGGAATGAAGTTATAGAAAAGATGGAAGTGTCTTCAGGAACCTCAAGGCATGATGTAAAAATTACTGTATTCAGTTCTTGTAGTCATCAAGGACAAAACAAGTAATGGATTTACAATACAAAAGAGAAAATGTGTCTCAAATAACAATGGCAACAATAAAACTAGAGACTAGATAAGTAATGAAACAAGCTGCGAGGGAATACGGTGCAGTTATTAACACCAGAGACAGTATAGTTTAGAGCACAGTTCTTCCTCGTTGGCCTGATTCTGATAGTTTGCGAAGACGTGACCTCAGCAAGTCTTAATGTGTTTTCTGGGACTTCTTCCTCTCCCAGTCTCCCACATGTTCACTTTGTTTATACTCAAGGGCTTTTCATACCAAGCACCGTGAGGTGATTCTCTCAGCTTTATAATCTCAAAGGTTTGGAGTTATAATGAATTCTCTCTATTAATATGCAATGCAAATACCCTAGGATGTAGAACAGGGTTTCTTTTTAAAGTGTTTGCACTCTCTAAAATACTTTAAAGCACGAGATCTGTTTCCCAGACTAAAAAGCAATGTTTTAACATTTGGTTTTTTTTACAGTGATGTGATTGAAATGCTGGCTTAATGTTTAAGCCTATGAGTAAGAGCAATAAAATAAAATAGGGCAGCATTACAGCCTAAGAAAACATTTCTGAAGCATAACTTTTGATCACCGTAGTTTTACCTGTCGCAAACGATGCTCTGGCAGCTGTAGTATCAAACAATTGATTTTGTATTGGTGGGTGAAGGAGAAGAACTCTACTGGAGTAGCTTATGAGCTGAACTTGCCGCTTGGAAACGTATTGTTTAATTAACTCCTTGTTAAGCATATGGTCTAATTAACTTGATTTTCTGCCTATCTTTCAAGTGGTTAAATGTAACATCTGAACAATTAATATTAACTAATGCCTTTGTAGAGATTGATTAATGCTCACAAAGCCATTCGAAGATGTTTGGCACTTAGGCGGTGCACTTACGGAAGACGATCTCCGATAGCACACAAACAAGCACTGAGGTTCAGTGTTGGCTGAGCACTTTGCACCCTACCAACCACATCACTGGTTTCCTTCTTTTGTTTGGCCTTCGTTAAAAGAATATCCTTCAGCAGTTTTAGTTTTGTCCTGCCGGTCTGACTTAGGGCCTCAGATGGTTAAAAATATAATTTACAAATTAAGACAATTTCCAGGGAGAGAAAGCATTTGAGGTAGTTGTGGCGAGACAGCGAAGATGCGGTTTTCACGGCGAGTTAATGACCTTTGCCTCAGCAAGTCAGCTGGGTTTCAACAGCAACTGAGTTCGTGAGGAGAGGGAAGATGTGTTTCTCTGCACATCACCAGGTTGTCATTGCCTCGCTTAGCTCTGCTGGTTGTCTGTAGCAAACCAAGAATGGAATAGCAGGTAGCGCGTTGCCAGCCGGGGGCATATTGCACAGGGTTTTGCCTGTGCAAGCTTACACCCAGTGGCTGATTTCTTCTTTCTCACATTTTGCTTTCACAAAGTGGGGGGAAAAAAGATTATTTGGCAATTTGGCACATATATGTATAAATATGCATGTTTTAAAGGAGGTACACAGTTTGTAGGGATGCAGGAGGGGAGGGAGGAGAGGTGTCATTGCCAAGGTGGGTTGTCCTAAATACAGGTGTAGGTGGTACTGCACCTATTTTCAAAGAAGTCAAGGGGAGATGGTAGGTCAGCAGCTCCTGGTTCTTGAGCAATGTGGTTTCAGCACAGTTCAGAACTAGTTCTGACATGAAATATGAGCTGCCACAACTCTAAGATGCATGATACAGTGAATCATCTTAATCACAGGTAATCTTTTTTTTTCCATGTCACATTTCCCTGTGTCTCAGCCTCTTACCTTGTTTGACATATTGAGTACACCGGGTTGGATTCAAAGCAAGCAATTGAATTCAGAGTCCTTTTGCTCTGTTGCCTTTCCTATGATGGCAGAGGAGCTGGCATAAACTTTAAGTATGTTACTGATTTTCTAGGTAACTGGTCATTTGTCCTGCTCTAGCTTTTGCTCTTCAGGAAAACGCCTGTCTGATCAGGCAGAGGCAGTGGGCTGATAGCCTACCTCCTTACCCTACCTTAAGGGTCTAGAAGGTAGCCCAGCAGCCTGTCACAGAAGTGCACCAAACCAGGCGTGTCATGTATGGACACCTCTAACGGTAAGTACAGAGGGTCTGTGGTCCATAACAGGTCTATATGGGTAATTCAGTTGTAACCTTTCTTTTTTTCTGATAGGGGAATGACTTGGTTCCAGGAAAAAGTATTCTTTTCTTTCCTGGCTTGACTGCTGGTTTGTTGGCTTCTCCATCTGCTCGTTTGTTTTTCTTCCTTGCAGTTCTCCTGCTGTTGCTCTCTTGTAAGATCAAATACAGGGGGGAAAAAACTCCACTAGCTGCCTTACACAGTGACCACATCATTTATTTGCATTATAATTCTAAACGTTTAATTTTAATGAAGAGGCCTGTGAGAGCGAAGGGGAGTGAGAGCTGCTTGGGTAGCAAGGGGGGAACCTAAAAAAATCTGTACACTTCTTGGGTTACTGTTTGCAGTGTTCTCAAAGCCTTCTTTAAGTTTTGCTTACAGATGGAGCCCTAGCCAGCCTGTTTAAAGCAGAATTAATTTTCAGTGACAACTTCTCTCTTGTGAATCGAAACAGCATGGTCTGTATTTCAAATGGTAACCAGAGTACATTCTTGATGAAGTATCTCACAGAAGGTCTTTGGAGAGGCACAAGCTGTAACCTGTAATGCAGGGTATGTAACTTCCTAATAAAGAAAATGGGTAATTAGAGGCAGGAGTGTGCTTTTTAGCAAGAATCCCTTCAGGAGGAGAAGCAATAAGCTAGTGCTCTCTGGAACAATCAGAGTAAGAAGTGAAAAGTCAGCAATCCTGCCGTGAGACAGTCTCTCTCCACGTACTGCTCAAGGTGGTGGAACATCAAGGAGGTGCATAGGCAAGGGCAGGGCAAGCGTCAGCTTCTGCACCTGGGAACTTGTGACTCCAGCCTGCAGTGTTCTGCAACTGCAGCGACGCGACAGTTAATAGGAAACGTGCCAGAGTATAGCATTTAGGAATAAACTTTGCCAATGGATGTTCTAGGGCTAAAAAGAGTGATTGTACAATGTGAGCGACTGCCTTGGTGCTGCTCTTTATAAACTCCGAGAATATCTGCCTCCCCCATTGCTACTGTCGTTCTGATTTGTCTGCAGATACGGTTAAGGCTGCCTTCGGTGAGGGCTTAGGAGAAGCAGGATGGAACGGGGAAGGGACTAGAGAAGCAATGTGTAACAGATGTGATAAGGTGTTTTGATAGGTCTGAGCTTAGCTGGCCTTCTGTCAGCGCCACTCTGTCAGTTGGACTTCAAGTAGACAGACAGTCTGTGGGCTTAGAAATTGTCAGAAAAGCTTTTTTTCCTAAGCTTTCCTGTAACTGTCATTGCCTTGTGTGCTTTCCCAGGTGTCAGGAACCTGACAGAGCAGCGTTGTTATCTTCTGTAGGAAGGTTTTGCATATTGTGTCGATGTGTTAAACAAGCTTTTGTAGATTCGGCTTAATACGTGTAATTCCTTTTTATTGTCTATGTTTACTCTAAGTGACCATAAACACTTCATAGCCCCCTAAGCAAATTTGTTAATCACTGAACATTCCGATGATCTTAAAGGTCTATTCCGACCTAAAGGACTCTCTGATTCTATATTGTTGTTCAGGGATACTGTAAATATCCTGGAGCGTAACTGCAGATCTGTGATTGCACATCTATGTCTTTTTTTTTTTCCACAAAACATTCCTTTTTAATATGACAAATACAAGCTCTTGGTTTTTTCATACCATTTCCACGCTCAAGGAGTTTTCTCCTAGAAGTGCGTGAGTAATCCGAATGCAGTGCTCCCTCACCTTTGAAAATAATACTCCAATTTATCCATCAGATTTTAAAACTTGTTATCGATCGCTCTGTTTTTCTTAGAGTAGTGGAGGAGTGAAGAGGGAAGCAGAGTACTTTCCTGTTTGCCCAACAGTGTGCTGTGACACATTGTAGAGGCAGTTCAGACTTATTCATATCTGGCACCTGTTTTATCACAAATAAAAATAGGCTGCTTTTGAAAGAGATGGGGAACCTGTATCAGCACGATGCTGACTCTTTACAGTCTTTTCTGTTTCCTTGTTGGGTATAAAAGCCCTTCTTGTAACTCTCCTCTCTTTGCCCTTTGGCTTTCTGTTTCCATTTCCAAACCACGATGTTCAGTCTTTGGGTCCATTCTAGGTAGGAGAGGTGCAGGGAAGTTTTCATATATACTGAGAGTTGCAAAAGGGGTCGTTTTTATACAAAGTCAGTCTGCTTCGTTGGTTTCTTTCAGTTTACCATCAGCTCTGGATGTGTCAAGGTGAGTCTGCCCAGATAATGTGCTTCAGCTGCCTCGTTATGGATGTAGCACAGATGCCACCTCTGAACTGCCAGATCTGTTGGTAGCAATGACTTTATTACTTGAGCTGCAGTAGCCCGAGTTCTTCCTCCACCACTTTTATTTGGGACAATGAGAGGCAGACGTTTAAATAGTGGCTCCTTTAATGATATCTTGGGGAGGGAAGGTGCGTATCTGACAGAGCAGCAGTTACCTTCAAAGCAAATCTGGGTAAATCAGTGAAAAGCTTGAAGGCTGTGTGTGCCATAAATATCCCAGTCCCGTGTGTCTCGTCTCGCTTGAGGCTTCGTGGAATCTTTGTTTGTTTTTCATTGCACAGTGAAATTTATTCTCAACCTTAAAAAAGGAAAGCTTACAGACTGTAGGAAGCCTTTTATGTGTACTTTTCTTCCAGTTTCCCTCTATAGCTCCCCTAATGAGAAGTCTCATCAGTTCAGAGAAACACTGCGTGAGGAATTTGAATTGGTAGTTTTGCTGCATGTTTAACAGTTCCATATCGTTTCTGTTCCAACTAAATATGTGATCAGGTAAGGTAAGATGTTGAAGGTCTCTTGTAGCCATGTATTAGCTGGGTAATTTTGGTGCCCTGGAAATGTTATGTGCCATGGTCAGGAGGGGGCATTTCTGCCCTGCTTTGTATGGTCAGCTCATTGCTTTCTTGAGTAATTGCACGTGTGCTGCTCTGGTCCTGAAATTTAGGATTTGAGTTCACTCCTGGTGTCCTTACATGAGATCGTGTTTGAGACACACACACACACGTGCACTCACATCCCTGGAGAAACTGGGGGCAGTGCAGTGTGCTTCCTTATCCCCTTTTTGTTTCAGAGCAGGTGAAACAAGGCCCTTGCATAATTCACCTAGATTTGGAAATAAAGAATTACAGCTTAGCTTTTTGCATTATTTTGATGTGCCTGGAAGCTTAGTGGCTTTTATTTTACTCTCTCAATCCAAGTAAAAAGTACAAGTGGCTTTTCATTCTAATACCAGTTGAGCCTTCTGAACAGCTCTGTTCCCTAGGAAAGAAAATTACAGGATTGGCAGCAATATTTCTACTTCGTTACTGCGCTTGCCGTTGCTAGTGACCTTCCTTGCCTTAAATTACACGGTTTCCCTATTGTGTGCCAGAAGGGTAGCCAAAGGTTTACTCTCAAGTTATTGCCAGCAGACTACAGTGGTCAGTGGTGTGGATAACTTGGCAATCGCTGTGTTCTGCAGTGTTGGGCGCGCTTTTTCTCATGCACTCCATGTGTTTCTGAGAGAATTTTTGATTGCGTATATAAAAATGGTCATGGCAGTAGTTATTTTTACTGTATCGCATCTTCAGGGAGAAGCAGAAATTACAGTGCCTGCTTCTTCTGAGAGCTAGTGAGAATTAGTTGCCCTTTGGTTGTCTTCTGTTACTGGCAAATAATAATCCCAGAGGAGGCTGAGCCAAATGGAGATGATATTTCTAAGGTCCATATTGCACCCTTCATCTGTGGATCTTGCTGCACTTCAGAAAGTTCAATGGATCTTTCCATCCGCCTCCTCTCTGCTCAAATATTATCATCTCCATTCTGTGAAGTTGGGGAAAACAACAGAGGGGAAAAATGACTCACTCAGAATTAAGCAGCAGCTCAGTAATGGAAAACACAGATCTCTGAAGACTGGATCGCATGGATCCCTGGCGCCTTACAGACAGGGAGGTGCTTTTGAACCCTTGCGACGTAGCAAACCAGTTTCCGTGCATCGCTATTTCCCTCATCTCAAAATTGTATCGATGCAATTTCTGGGTGCTTTTCTTGATGAGTTTCATGGCGCACAGGATCCAGTAATACCTCCCCCCAGCACAGAGGCTTACTCCTCACCACAGGTGTCTGTCCGTCCCTTTGTGTGTGACAGCGTTAACGCCGTATGTACGTGACTGACTGAATAATTTGATTGATAAAAGCTGTCTGCCTGCTTTTGAAATATTTTACAGTACACAGCAATGTTACCACTTTTATTATTTACTTAAATCAAAATTATTTTGTAGACCAAATGTACAGGGCTGACATCCAGGAACGAGGTGCCTTATTTATGACTGTAAATTGTCTTTGATACGCATTCTCAATGTGATGGGTTCAAGCCTTAAATTTACACAAGTGTGACTGTTCTAATCACCTCGACTTATCTCCTCATAGCATCATGATTGGATTTTGAACATAATGGGTTCCACAACTCCTAATTCCAGACCTTCCTCTTCATGATAGATACAACTATTTGTTGTTTTGCTTTTGCACCAGTACAATCTTTTCCACTCGTGAATTCAAGAACTTCACAATGGAGCTCAGAATAACCACGTGTCATTTTAAAGATGTGGTGGGCGTTGAGTACTTAGTAACATTGCAGTTTAGCAGTGTCGGGAAGAAAGAAGTTGTTTCTCAAGACCAAGGGCAGTACCTTGCCTCGGGAGGTGTATTAGCTGTATTTCTGTCTGCTGCTGTAGCTTTGCAGGGTGGTGCCTTATTTCAGTGTTACTTCCAAGTATTGCACAAAATAAATTTTGAGATTAAAAAAATAATTCTTTTTATCCCCTTTCCAAGTAGGAACTAGTTATAAATATCTACACGTAGCCCAGTTTTTAAGGTGGGAAAATGATGCAATCAGCATTTCCAGCTGTCAACCAACTTCTGTTGAACTGGTGGCCTTTTGTTCGTGCTGTTTTGGACAGTGAGGTGACACACCAGCCTAGTATCCGGTCTGGTGCACTTGTCCTTTCCCGGAGTCTGTTTTGCATGCAGAAATGCCTGTTGTCTGTATTCACGTCACCACAGCAACTTTGAAATTTAAATCTGCTGTACTTGTGGTCCAACGTCATCGTGTAATCTGTGCCCTTCCAAGACGGGCTGTTGCAAATATGCAAATACCTACCTGTTCTCGACGTAGCTAGTAGAAATTCAGCCCTGATAACATTATTTCTCATGGGGAAAAAGCATTTGGAGATGAAGTAAAACATGAGGTTATAACTCCTCTTCTTTTCCAGTTTGTTTTCTTTTTCCTGTTGTTTTCTACTAATCCATAGAGAAACAACATAACGTGTCAAATGTTCACTGCTCGAACAGTCTGAGGTGCTTGATTGTTTTTGCTGTAATTCAGGAAATGAATTGACGTACGAAATCGTATTGGGTAGATACTAAAAATATACACTGAAGGAACCACATAAACTCCCAGGTGGAAATTAGCTCTTTCATGCCAGTGCAGTTTATGATGAGAAATGAACTAAGCTTCTTCCTCAAAGACACAGCTAGAGGCTTGAAGGACTACTTGAATCCTGAGAGGTAGCACATTGATCTACAGCTCCGAGAATTGTGCCAAGAAAGGAAAATCAACAAGATCTTCACCTGATTTATGTAGGCCAGACATCTGTGACTTGCTATTCTGCGAGTATTCGAAGGTGATCTCGCAGAGGTGTAATTAAAACTGGATGATGTTATTAAATAATCATGATGATTTGTGTCCCTGCTTTGCAGCCATGCGTGTGTGTTTGTGTTGTTGTAAATGTGGTTGTCACTGCTTGTGAAAATGAAGGTTAGAGGGTGTTGGGCTTAAGGGCAGGAATTTTGTGCAGGTTTTTTGTGTAGAAAGTCTCGAAATTAGTCTTCTGCTGGATCTATATTTCAGTTTAGAATGAGTCAAATTGCAGTTAGTGAAAAAAAAAAATCCAATAAGCTTTTAATTGGTAAAACAAAGCGGTGTCTAAATCTGCGCACTCTGCAGACAGGCGGTGCTGTTACTGGAGGTGCTCACTTAGGGCTGGAGAGGGTGGGGTAAGACCGCAGGCTGGGGCTCGACCTCGCTGCGGTCTGGTGACCACCAGTGACACAGTAATGCCTTTTCCTTCATCCTCATCCTGCCTGTCGAAAGGAGAAAGGAAGTTCTGGGAAAGGGGTTGGCTTTCGTTAGATATTTACACACTCTGAGCAGAACGTAGACATGGCCTGAGCCGCAGCCTGTCCATATGGGACAATGTAAACACTGCCGATGTGCTTCGGTTGTCACTTTGCCATTGGATTGTGTTGTGTTGGATAGACTTTTCAAGACGTACAAAAACCCTACACTTGAAGTCTAGTGTGGAATTTTTTTTCTCTGCTTTCTGGATGCTGGTGGGAATTTGGAGGGAGCTGTTAATCATTTGGGGTTGGGTTCTCCTTGGGATTTGTTCTGCGCTTTAAGACATTGATCCTGCTTTCTAACAGGCTTGACTTTCCCTATTTATATCAATAACAGTGAGTTTTAGTCTTTAATTTTCAGATTGAAAAGATAAAACACAGAATGTTGCGTAGTTGTGGGAAAAAAAAAAAAAAAGGGAGGAGGGGAGGTGGCACCTCTGATTCTGCGCGCAGAACAGTCAACATGGTAGCTGTGTTTTGAGGCTGATTATCATAAGAAGCAGATGATCTGCTGCTTAGAACCATTGGTCAAGTTTGAGAATCCCTAACCTTTCCATTAATTTTTGATTTATTGATTTTGATTTTTTTTTTTTTTATGAGCAAGAGTGGTGATAAGCTCCGGCTCTGAGGAGGGTCAGAAAGGCGGGTGCGTGTTGAGGGTTATTGCCTTGTTTTGTGCTGTGATTTATATAGCAGTGGTACTCGCCGCGTTCTCCTGCTTGGCGTTATTTTATTTCTTAGCATCATTATAGTATTTCATGACTTAGACAAGTGTCCTCCAAGAATCCGTTCTATTGTGTCTCTGTCATTATTACAGGTGGAAGGTCTGATTATTGGAAGTGCTGGGCCCTTGCAGCTCCAGGGGAATGAATGGAAGCTGAAGGTGCTCTCAAAATCATGCCTGAGGCATTTTATTCTTTTAAAGGGATTGAATCATGCCTCATAAATATAGGTCTCTGTTTTGACTGATTCCCTCTGGACTGCTCATCCTTTGAAGTAAATTGTCTTTATTTGATTAGAATGAAACCTGTGCTCCAAAATTAACTCTCATCCTTGTTACATAGCTGAGGGATTGATTAGCTCTTAGTAAATCTGATGTTAAAATTAAGCTTCAAATTTACAATTAAGCTTCAGAGGCTTGCTTTATAATTGGGATATTGCATGTTGGGAAAGATCAGAAACCCTTTTTCTTTGGGGGTTCATGTGATTCTAGGCACAACTCATATTCCTGTGGCAGAGCTACTTGCTAAGGGTGGTTTTGTGACTGGAAGAGGTACCAGGACCAAGCGTGGGCAGCTGATGCAGAGTCAGCCTTCCTTAGCCGTTCACATTCTACTGCAAAGAGTCTTAATTATAATTTCTCCAGTTCCCCTGAGAGAAGGCAGCTGTCAGGCAGTGATCCAGCCTCAGGAAAAGGATCGTTTATCCCAGTGCTTAATAATTCTGCTGTTCTCGCAGAGAGGGAAGCTTGACTAAGTGTGGTGGCTGTTTGATCCTGAAGTAAGGGAAGATGCTGCTCTGTAGGCATATGAGGTGAGGGGGTGCTGGAAAAATCCACAGAGGGGCTCTCAAAGCAGAGGTGAAAGCTGAAGCTGAGAGGTTTGATGACTGGGTGTATGAACTTAGTCAACTTCACCTCTTCTGCTAGTTTTTTAAGAGTATGAATATACAGCCTAATGAGGTGGGCCCTGCAAGTCGTGGAAGGAATTAAGGGTCCTTTTCAGTCCTTGGCTGAAGCCCCTTCTGTTCCCATGTTGCTCAGATGTGCCTCAAGGTCAACATTATCACAGTATCACAGTATTGTAAGGTTGGAAGAGACCTTTGAGATCATCGAGTCCAACCTAATCGAGTCCAACCATTGCTTCAGCCCTTAGTTTTTGAAAATCCGTTCTTCGCTCAAGGAGATGCACAGCAGTCTGGACAAACTGTGTTTTTCCTTTTTGGGATCATCATTCTAGTATTATATTTTTTCCTTCCTTAAAGCCAGCATTTGATTAAAAAAACCGGAATTTTAGGTTAGGGATGTTTTTTCTCCTATCTCATATAAGGAACAAACGACAGAAGATCTGTTTCCTTTGGTTCCAGCTATTATCAAAGAATAAATCAGTTACACTTTCATCTGTGTCTGTCTAGCTGTCTCCGGCTGACTCTGTGGTGTGTCCATGTACAGTATGGTAGATCATCTGCTGTGTCACCAGAGCTTCACGTTTCTGTGTGTACATTGATCTAATACTACTTTGTGACTGACAGGGTTCAGTGTTTGGTTCTCGGCAGGCAACACGATACATGCTGTTAGCAGTGGGGAAGGCTGTTGTTTGGATGAGGAGACTTGTGCTTATTTCCTGTGTCTCTCAGTCCTGGCCTGAACAGCAAACCTTGGCACAAGCAAAACACCCACTGAGAAAATACTCGAGCAAACAGGTAGTTGCTTCCTCTTGTTCTTGCTGCTGGTCTCCTGTAGGCAGGCTCGAGGTGGTATTTCAATGCCGTTAAGCTGTAGACCGAGGCTGACTTTTTGGGATAACGCTTTGCAGTTAGAGCTGAGATTCCTCTCAGTTCCAGTGTTTTGTAGATTTTGTGGCTGATTGTATTTAAGTTTATTTTTTGAAACTCCTACCTCTGCAAGTTTTATTCCACCCTCCTTGTTTTTCTGTTTTTAGCCAGTGAGACCTGCAACGATTTCCATCCCATGTTCTTCACCCATGACAGATCGTTCGAGGAGTTCTTCTGTATCTGCATTCAGCTCTTGAACAAGACATGGAAGGAAATGAGGGCAACTTCAGAGGACTTTAACAAGGCAAGAAATAGGGTGGGGTGGGAACTGGGCCAGGATGGTGAAACAAGGCCATGTACTCTTCTCTGGAGGGTTTTACTGATTGCCTTTCTGCTGAACGCTGTGGAGTTCCCATCTGTTCAGATTCTTTGCATGTCAGAGGGCTGGCGTTTTGGAAGTAGGGGTAGGGGATGGGATGTGTAAGGGAAGTTCACAGACCTTTTGCCATTATTTTACGGTGCAGACTGTGAAACTAAAAACCTGGCTTGAGGGGAAATTCTCCCTTTTTATGTTTGTAACGTTATGCTGAAGTGCTGCAGCCTCTAAGGTTGTAAATAATGCAAGGAAAGTACTGCAGTGATAATTCTGTGCATTGCCTTCATTTCATATGAGCACTAAAGTGATAAAATATTCAAGAGTGGACACAATCTCGACAAAGTGCTGTGCATTTTAGCTTCCTAAAGCGAAAACCCCAAACCCAACAAAATACCCAACAAAAACAACCCCCAGTATTGCACTCTTTGTTGCAAGATGGAGTTTTGGACATTTCAGAAAACTGGAGTTTGTCTGTCTTAATGGTCCCTAGACATCCTATTTTAATGATGTGATGTACCAGGAGGCTGAAAAGTATCTTTGGCGTTTTGTAAGCGTGACAAACGCGTGCTCTTGTGGCCAGCTGGCATACTTATCTTTGTTGAGATCTTTTGACTGGATCTTGAGCTTCTCCCTGGGACCAGGTGTTGGTTATAGAGCTGTTGGTTGAGAATGTGATACTGTGATAAACCAAGTGACACACTGAAACCCTGCACTGCCTCCGTGTGCAGGAGTGGGGGCTGCTCAGCACGATGATAATGCATGTCACTGACAGGTATACACATAAAAACCTGTGTTGTGTGCTAATCAGTAGAGCAGACATTGTTCTCACTGGCAGCAGATGCAAAAGTCCTGTAATTAAATACCAAAGCAAACACTGAGGCATTTGATAACCACAAAAGATGCTTATTGCTCCTGCTCAGACCCTGTGAACATTTTTCCTTGCTCTGTGACAAGATAACAGAAGAGGTAACCAGGCATAACATAAAAATGAAAAATACCATTTCCTTGCTTGCTGACAGTTTGGAAATGCCATGCCACAGGTTTCTCAGCTTCTCTACTGTTGTCATGCTTTCAGCAGCTGTAGGGTGAATAATTGTGTAAGACTACGTTCAAACTATGACTAAGTGTTCAAAGGCAGGCGTTTAAGGGGTAGAGTCACGTGAGTGGTGGTGGTGTGTGTGGAAATGTGTGGTTGGCCAACATCACCATCAGATAATGCGAGTTACCAGTAAGGAGGCAAAGGTAGAGAGTGTCATTTGAAAGGGTCAGCAGCAGTGTGGTAGAGGAGCTGTCACCCGCTTTGTGGGGTCCTCTGCAAATCAGGAAGACTCCAGGAGCCGACTGTGCGTAGATCCTGACCGAAATGCCCGCTTGTTGTCGTAGTGCGAGTCCTTGCCACGGCAGCTCCGTGCCCGGCCTGGCACTCACAGGACTTTGCCTCACGCTGGCAGGAGGAACAGGTATTGTTGAATGCTCAAGTGGTCCTTTTTAGTGGCCTTAACCATATTCTGCACTTTTCTGCTTGCTGCAGAGTTCGCTGCATCTTGATAACCCCATTTTACAGGAACCATTTTACGAAAGCACCCAGAGCTCAAGTACCCTGGCAGTGAAGCAGCAGCAGGGCCAAAAGCAGAACCGGGTTGTCTGCCCGTCTGCTTCAGCTCCCCCGTCGTTCTGTCGTGGCTCAGGGCTGCAGCAGCAACTCCAGCCCTAAATGTGATGCCTCCCTTTGTGTCTGCGCACCTCTTTCCCACCGTCTCACCAGGACGCCTGGGGGAGGATGGCAGATGATAGCTCCGAGAGCATGAAGGAATTATTACCTCAAATGAGAGAAAAAGTAATTCCAACAAAGTGAAAGGAAAGTCCTCTGGTCAGTCTGTAAATGTGTCTGTCACCTGCTTTTCTTTTCAATGGTAAGGAGGAAAGGAGGGGTAATTAGCATTTCGCAGATGCTCTCCAAAGCGTTTATTGCTTTTGTGTGGGTGGTTTTTCATCAGTCCGAAGCAGATGAATTTAGCTTCTTTTGAGGGAAGATTTGGAAGGCTGTTCTGTTTGCATTTTACCTGTGGGAAAAACTCTGGGCTAGAGGAATGATTACACCTCTCTGTTAGCTTTATTGCACCATCCCTTGGCAATGCTTTGTTTATATCAGTCAGGGATACCACAAATAAATTATTCTCCCATAGAGTGAATTCAGTATTCCCCAGGCTTAAGCAGATTAGTACAAATTAAATTCCACATTTTCACACCTGAGGCCATTAGCACTTTATTAACTTTTATTGGAAACAGATAATGGCCATGAATATATTGTATCATTAATTGTGTAATGCATGAATTTATAAAAAAATACAGCAACTAACATTTTGCAAAGCTGCTGCATAGGTGATACAGAAAATGCGACTTTTTAATTGATGAAAATAAATACCCTCCAAATACAATGGGAATCTCCTAGAAGAGCATAATGTGGGTGCAGGAAGGTTGTCAGGTCTATTCCATTAGGAACCCCTTCCTTAAGAAGGTTTTAAGCGGTGCAGTTGAATGTGGTGTAGGAAGAACCTGCTTAAGACCTTTCTCTAGCATTTGCTTGGTGTTTCTTCTGTGCTTTTTGTGGTCTGGATATTGCAAGTTTATTCCTTCTTTGGCTGCTCGTTTCGAAATGGCTCTGTTTGGTCTTCTCCATCTCAATGCATTAATCTGTATGTGTAAGATCACCACGTGTGTGCCACTGCATTTGTCAAAGACAGTTTTATTGCTCCTCTGCTGCTTCTGGCACCTGAGAAGCGCTGTTTAAAACGCTGAAGATGTGGTCTTCCACTTACTGAGGCATCAGTCTATAAAAATCAAATCTAAATTTAAATATTCATACCACAAAGGTAGGGACTGTCAGGCTCAAAGGAACTGAACAAGAATATTGCATTTTTAAATCTAGTCAATTGCTTCCTTTTGTTGAAAATCTTTCAGTCTTCAATAGCATTGTCAAGAATGCAAATACGTTGTTCTAAAAATTAATTTGTGAAATACAAGTACTTAGACTGGATAATGAAGCAGCAAGGAGCGACACTTGCCCTTTCTCTGCACTTTGTAGCTTATCAAGCTTTTTCATTACAAATCTTTGCTATTTTCTGTCTTTGCCAGAAGGCTTCGACAGTCTTTAGTAGCAGGATCACATCTAGTTATTATCCTGGCTTGAACTTGAACTATTCTTTTTTTGGTGATCACTTGTGCTGTGATTGCATGGAAAGCATAGGCTTAAATGAAAAGCATTTTAAAACTGAAATTATTCCCTTTTATATGCCAGGGTGGGCATACTAAGAAAGAAATGGATTCTTCAAGCAAAAAGCAAGGAAAGGAAAAGGTGTCCTAACAAAACTTCTGTTATTTAAAAAAAATTCCAAAAAAAAAAAAAAAAAGGGTGTTTTAGTATAATCCATTCCTTGGTCAGAAATTTCTTTGTCGTGTCCTTTCCCCGGTGATGAAAGTCACTGTTGGTTTCAGCAGTGAAATCTCTTATTTGTGAAAAACCAAGCCGCTGTTGGCAGAGTGGGTTTTAGCCCCCAGCTTTCCGATGAGGTCTGGGTGTTACCGGAGAACTGCTTAACGCCCTGGAGACGGCAATTTTCAAAACGGTTGGTACTTCTTATTTTCAAAGTGCTCTTCATTTTCATCTCTGTGGGTGCTGATCAAACCAATAAACATCTCAGCCTTCAGAAAGATGATTGAGTGGAAAGCCTGGTGACCAGAGGAGAGATGCCGGGTGTAGGTTATCTGTGCCAACTGCCTGGTTCCTCACTCGCACGTGGAGTGTGTTAGTCGCTAAGGGAAATGATAAAACCTAACTGGAACTGACACCAAAACAGCGTATTTTGTGGTATTGCCCTTGACATTCCTGTCTGAAAGTGTGGATAATAATTAAATCCCAGGAACCGCTCCTGTCTCTGTAGTTCTATTTCGGCTTTCTAGGATGTGTTTTTGTAGTACGGTTAAATCAGAGGTGCGTGGCATATGGCTTTTTGCTGCATGAATTGCTGCTGATGTGAATGTCAGTGGGCATATAACACCAGATTTTCATTTTGTGAATCACAATGCATGGAATTCAGCCCGAGAGCTCCCCAGACTATAGACCTTATTATAGGCAAATAAAAAAGGGAAGGAAGGAGGGGGGAAGCTGATGTCTCGGAGATTTTATTTCAGTTGAAATGAGGTTATCGTGATGAATGATGCAGCTGACAATGAGATTTTTATAGCCTCTCTTAGAGTAGCAGAAGAGCTTGTATTATTGTTGGTTCGCTTTAAGTAATTGTAATCTAAATAACACCGTGGTTGAAAAGAGTAGCAGAAATCTTTCATACGTGTCTCGTAAGCAAAGCCAAGGCGCTTTGTTGTTTTCCTCTCATCTGGCCTTATACAGATGTCCTTCATTGTTTCCAGTTTACATCTCGTGTATTGTCTGGTTGAATAAGTCAGTCACCATTAAAAAGGCGCTTGCCAGTCGGCCGCTGCTGCTGCACGTCGCTATTTTTAGCGCGTGAGGTAACTGGCCGGCATCTGACAAAGCGATCCGGCTACCCTACGTACCGGTGTAAATTGAGACTGGCTGTGCTGGAGGCGTGTGGGAGGGGGAGGGCTGCTGGGAGGGGGAGTGAGAGGAAGAGACCGTGCGTGGCGACGCGTGGACTCTGCTCTCCTTTACACACAGCGGCTGTTTGGAGCCGTGTGCACCGTGCACGCGGGGCTGACAGAGGTGCCTGCCTCTGCTTTCCATAGGTTACCCTGGGCACTGGCAGCAGGGCACCTATTGCAGAGTTAGACCTGCGTGGGCTGAGCAAAGCTGTCTTACGCGAGCACAGGTTAAACTGGGCCTTGCTGTGGTGACATGACTTGTCCTCAGGTTCCCAGATACTGGATGAGTGGGAAGATGGAAAAGGGTGAGTGGGAACGTGGTGGGATTTAGCATGTACTTTCTGAAGGAAGCGTTAGGTTTTGCCCCACAGAATATTTGGGCTTGAGGCCACGGAAGAGGGCACTGTTACTGGGAGTGGTAGTGAAACCGAGATGTATGAACTTGGGTGCTGCCACTTTTCCATTGAGGTGCAAAGGACTTACTGGAGGATGGGAAGTTGGTTGTGCCTCCGCAAGCGGTAAAGCCCCGTTTTTCTTTGCCCTTTCACCATGTTGATTTGAAAAGCCACACGAAAAATGTTGTGCATTTGTCAGTGACTGGAAGATAATTTATGGATAGGTTGCTTCCCAGTTCCCCAGGTTACCCTTGTATGTTGATCATGGCAAGCAGAGGAGCGAAGCCCTTAAGCAACACATACAAAAGCTGAGAAATATCACATTAGAAGTTGAGTGCAGGAGTGGAAAGAGATTTGATTCAAATTAAGCCAAGCACCAGAGATGGATGAAGAAATGAATACCAAACTCTGCGTCAGAATCCTTGAAAAAGGAATTAGCGCATTTGATTAAAAATCTTGCCATGTCAGTTGAAGATATTCATGCCATGACCATGAAACTGAAATGCTCGAGAACCATCCTTGCACTGAGAATGTCAAGGCTGCATCTAGAAGAGTGGAAGCATCTGGGAAAATAGCTTCTATACATGCTTTGAATTTTATGGTAACATTTCTTTCTGGAGATGTATCCTCGGATTTCAAGCATCAGTTTTGTGTCTCAGGGAAACTGGCTGATCTTTATTGTGTTGCCGATATGAGAATTTCAGCAGTAAAATCTTAAAAATTGCAGTTGTCTCCGTTCTGCTTGAATAGTGAAGCTGCATAGAACTTCTTGTTGCACTTATCCGAGAGTCCAAAGCAAACTACAGATCTCACTGAATCATTGTTACACTGTCAGCCGCTTCAGAAGCAACTGATCAGCCCTTCATAGGGAAAGTAACATCACAAAAGTCACCAAGCAGGAAAACAGAACATCCTTATTTTTGTAAAATCACATGTGTGAGATGAAGGATGTAATTTCATAGCTGTCAAGATTTTCAGATTCCTTCCAAGAACTCTTTTCTGTGGAAGCTGGGGATTTGGAAGTTGTTAAAGGGCTGTTTTCTTCCTCGTGAATTTTTTTTTTTTAAATCTGAATTGATCTGATTGTCTTATAACTGATACTTATTCTCTATTTTAAGACCTGTATGTGATTTTTTTAAGAGCACATTTACAAAATAGTGTCTGGATGTAGATATTTTACTGGGTTTCTTTCTCTGTTCTAAGTGAAGCTTCCTTTGGGCTCTCTCCCGATTCAATACTCTGGCCTCAACGAGATTTATTCCCCCAGACTTGCCTTCTGCCTGTCCCCTTTCCTTCAAGCAACAGCACGGCTCATGCAGCGCTTCCACCTGTTTTAAGGAGGGCGTTAATGACTTTTCTCACTTGCTATAGATGAGGAACCTGCTGACTACTTTGCATAGCCACATCTCCCGTCAAGAGATCAGAAAAGACACTTTGAGGTCATAGAATATTGGAAGTCACTTTGTGAAGCCAGGATAGGGGTTACTGACAGCTGTGTATTTCAGGAGTAATAAAAATCTGAAGGACACCGTTAATATCGTAAAGTGAAAATTACATGCACAGACATGTTTCTTGTTCCTGAGAATGCAGCTATCTGGACAAAAAGTCATCTTCCCCCACGAGCAATGGCACAAACACAACATTTTAATAATGATGGCAGAGAACTGGATATTCTTTTTTCTAGCCTGATTTTGCATAGAACAGGCTGCAAAGTTTAATTTACTTAGAGAAAAGAACTATCTGCACCAATCTGGGAGATAAAGCTTGGGTAGAAGCCATTGTATGTGCACAGCTTGCAAATGGCTTTGGTTATTCATGGCAAAGTGGCCCTTTGCTGTGTAAAATCTTTAAGTCACCAGCTAAAGCAAAATCTTTAAACTGGTGGTTCTACTTGGGTAGAAAAGAAAGAAAGCCTCTCCATAGAGCTTATTTAGCCTTTTCTTTATTGCCTTGTTGCTTTTAAGCTCCAGAGAACAGGATGATTCATAGCTGCTCAATTTGCTTTAGTTATTATCATTTGAAAGAATTTGATGATTCTAATTTCCTTCTCTATGCTTCTTGATTTCAGTACTAGAGTAACACTTCAGTATCTAGTATTGATTTTCATGATGGCCAGGGCTTGATATTAATTTCTGCACCACAGCAAGCTGGGGATGGGTGATTGCCAATGCAAGCTTAAGACTCGGAAAGACTAATTTCATGTTTTACAAATATAATTGTAGGTGTTTGCTTGTAGGATGGTCGCCGTGTTGATGAATCAGCAGTGCACCCATGTGGGATGTGGACTAACTGCATGCTGGGTTGTGTTCGCTAAAGCATAGTTTAGCAGGGCAAAGGAAAGACTTGTTCCCCTTAACTTTGCATTTGTGAAGCAGCAGCTGTAGGACTGGGTCGAGTTTTCTGCCCCAGTGATGAGGGGAGATTGGTGAAATGGACGTAGTCCACCAGGATGGGTAAAGGGGGTGGAGCGCGTGGTATTCAAGGGGAATGTGAAGGAACTGGATTCGTTCATTCTGGACGGAGCTTGGGGACAGAGTAGAGGCGGATCCAGTTGTGTCGTCTTCCACTATGCCATGATGTAACCCTATCCAGCAACTAAGCGTCGCACAGCTTTTCACTCGCTTCCCCTCGAGCAGAATGAGGGAAGAGAACTGGAAGCGTAAACGTGAGAAAACGTACGGGTTGAGATAAGAACAGATTAATAATTGTAATAATGATAATAATAAAAAGTTGTAAGGAAAAGGAAAATAACAGAGAAATAATGAGCCAAGAAAGACAAGTGATGAAAATTAAAACAATTGCTCACCAACCAACTGATGCCCAGCCAGTCCCTCCAGTCAGCTTTCCTCCCTGTTTCATCGCTGAGCATGATGCCATCTGGTATGGGATATCCCTGTGGTCAGGTGGGGTCAGCTGTGTCCCCTCCCAGCTGCTCGTGCACCTCCAGCCCTCTCACTGTCAGGGTGGGATAAGGAGCAGGGAAGGCCTTGACTCCGTGTAAGAACTGCTCAGCGGTTTGAAAAACATCCCTGAATTATCAACACTGTTTCCAGCACAAATCCACAAGATAGCCCCATGCTACAAAGAAAATTAACTCCATACCAGCCACCACCGGCGCACACTGTCTGCGTAGGAAGCTTTAGAGCAGGTGCCCGCCCTTCTCAGAAGTACACAGTAAAGGAAGGAAAGACAAGTTGCAGCGGAGGAAACCGGCAGGGTGTAAGGATAAAATACTGAATGTTGCCAGCTGCGGACACTGGTGCAGCCCTGGAAGAGCTTGCACAGACACATAATTTAATTTTCGTCCTTGGAGAAACTTTAAATGGACCCAGACAAGGCCCTGGGCAACCTGACTTGTTAAGCTTGAGGTTGGCTCTGCTGTGTCTGCAGGACTTGATGACACCTAGGGCTTTCTAGCAACCTGAATTCTTCTGCAGTTTTATGTGTAAAATCCGCTTTTTTGACTTGTATGAAACAGGGAGAAATAGTAATTCATGTCATTAATCATCATTAAAAAACCACAGATGCAACATCAACCCATCTCATACATTTTTTCTAACGTTAAAGGAAGTGGAATAGGTGCAGTGGTGGATGCAGTAACCACTTACAAGAAGTCAGCCTTTCCCCATTAACTGCAGTGACCTCCTTAAAGCATTTTTAACTTGTTTTTAGCTCTCACAGCTGAGATGTTATTACTCAGGGGCATCCAGGTTCTTTCAGAAATGTGAGATCAAAAGCATTTCCTCGAAATGTGCTTGCTAACATTAGGGTAAGTATGTTTTACAAACTGTTTACTGCTGGCTGCTGCTGCAGGTCAGCTGAGGTGGTAATCAAACCACTGACGCGCTGGCAGACGTGAGCCCTCGCGCTTACAGCAGGCAGCGTGTGCAGCAATCACAGAGCCATGTTTGGCTACGAGTGGGTTGGGTTTGGGGGTGTAATGGCTTGAGGGGTTGGGTTTTTTGGTTTGACTTTGGATATCTGGGGGGGTTAAGTGCTTGTCTTGTACACAGACTTCTGCTTTAGCTAATGCTCCGTTGCTTACACCTTCTGGCTCTGTGTGCAAGCTGGAACGCCACCATCCTAAGAATCTGGGGGTTTTCTTGTGTGGTTTTGACCACAGGAGGCTGCCATTTAAATGGACAGAACATACAAAGGGTAAAAAAAAAAAAAAGGAGAAAGGAAAGGAGATGTTAACCCATTTCTAATTGGATAACTAGAGTGCATAAATGGTATCTTGCTGCGTGTTGCCTGGAAAATCAGTGATAAAGATGGAAACTTAGCCCACACCTCCCTTGTCAGTGTTTTAATGACAGGACAACCGTATCTTGGTTTCCTTTCTCCTGTCCTCATACACAGTTCTGTTAGCAAGGAGACAGGTTTTTTTCCCCGTGGTGGAGGCACTTTCCACATTTAAGCAAAATATATCCCCTTTGTTTACATCCGTTAAAGGTTAAATTAATGAAGTGATTGGATACCATTTTTTATGTAAACAGCTGGTACAAAAATGTGTTGTAGTTTGGGACAGTCGTGAGAAGGATGAGGAAAAATGAAGGGATGGCATTAACGCTGTCTTTCTCTTCCCAATCTCTCATGCGTAGCATTAATAAGCAGTAAAATTAGAGAGCAATGACAAGACAACCAGAGCTGTCGGAAATTAAAATTTTTTCTTTCTCTCTCTCTTCAAGTGACCAGGAAAACCGTAGTCATAAATGACAAATTTAATAATCAGCCTGCCTTTGTCAGTGTGTGCATATGTGAAAACAGCGTATGCAATACTTGCTGTGATTACCAAGGCAAACCAGGACAAGGCACGCTCACAGCCCTGCAGCTGGCTTGGGTGGGTGGGCTTTGGCAGCTGCCACAGATGTTACAGAAGCTCTGTGTTGGACGGAAGATTCGCATGTGAGACTGGGACCTTGTAGAAACGTGTACATTCATGTTGCCTGGCTTTGGTACAAGCAGTGGTGCTGTTATTGCCAAGGCAAGGCTGTGCCGCAGCCTTTCAAGAAAAACATTTCCCACTGTCCAGATGTGAAAATTACTTTCAGACTAACACAGAAATATTGAGCACTGCTAGAATGGACAACAGCTCAGGTGTGGAAGGGAGCCAGACCTCCCTGTGGGCTGCAGCTTCGATAGAACCGTTATTTACAGTGATCATGTCAAAAAACAGTGATACTGGAAGCTTCGAATGCTACAAAGCAAAGTTATTCTGATTAAATGGATAATTTAAAAATAAAAGGGCTGCAGAGGAACCAAGATAACCAGAAAATCACTTCTTTCTATTTTTCCAAATGGTACAAAGTGTTATTCAAGGGAAAAAAAAAAAAAAAATGAAAAAGGCTGTTAAAAATATATTCAGGAATCAAAGGAAGAAAAGCAGGCAGAAAAATTGTGCAAGCACCATTAAGCTGCGGAAATTTTCCTTGGACAAGTTGCAGTACCTTTTCAAAGCAGCATATGGGGTTTATTCTGGTGACTCTAATTTTAACATGAATGGGAGTCACGTGGAATACTCCTGGCATACTGCTTTGAAAATATATCCTTGCATGATTAAGGAAGACTGAAATCTTTTAAACCCTTATCTTTTTTTTTTTTTTTTTAACCAATTCTGAAATACTTTTAAAGGAAAGCATTAATGAAATGAAAATGGTCCAATCCTGAATAAATTGGTAATGTAACAGTTAGAGATGCTGCTGGTTGAGCACTACAACTATGTTTGTGCTTCAGAGGCTGGGGAATGAAGGGAGAAGAAAACTTGGTGTTTGGACCCAGTGTTGCAACAGCCTCTGCATTGCTTGACCTTTATAGATTTGTCTCTTAACTTGGAAGATGAAGAAATCATTCCACCTACCACGTGCAAAGAGCAGAGAATTTAATGAAGAGTGTGAGTACAAGGTGAGATTTGCCTCTAAGAAGACAAGCATGGCTGTACTGCAGTATCGACAGCATCTTTAGCTCATGGATGGTCGAGGCTGAAGAAATCTGTACTCTGAAGACCAATTAGAAAGAGATTCATTAGTGGGAAGGAAGTTCTGAGCAGATGCAACAGCCCTAACAAAACGAGCCAGAACACTGGTAGAGCTGGGCCTGGTGTGTGGGCTGAATGTGAAGCAGGGGTGCTGGAGGGAAGTTCAGAGAGTCCTTTCTGACAGCTGGTCCTTCCTACCCATCTTCAGAGAAAAGAGTCTCAATGGTTTCTTGAAATGTTTTGAAAAGGATAAGACAGAAAACATCCATAAAACCATATTGATGAATACAGACATGAGCACGGTGAGGAGTATGGACAGTCATTCTCCCAAAGACTTGTCCTTCCAAAGACGCAGAGAAAGAAGGAAAAGTTACTTTTCCTTTTCTGATAATATTTCCTTCTTTATTTTTTTTTTTTTTTTTTTTCCTTTGCAACTAAGATTGCAAGCTTTACTTTTGTAACTTTGGTTTTGTGGGGGCTGCTGCTTTAGTGCTGGAGGATCTCCTCTGATTGTTAGCAATTTTTTTATTGCCCGTCTTAGTAATATTTATCTATCCTGCTATCACAGAAACATGCAGAAAAAAGTTGCCTACATTTTCTCCTTTCCACAAAATCTTCACCAGTGATATATTACAGCCAAGCCCACGTGTCCGTTACAGCTCTTGACTTTGGGTGTTAATATGCTTTGCTGGGGTTTCTCCAGTTGTTTCCAACAGGGTTCCTACTTTCCCGACTTCAACATGAAATACAACGGGCAGCATAGAGGAAAGAGTATTTATGTCAGCCTTATTTAAGGAGGAGACTTCATTTAAGCAAGGCTATTTATGTAGTGAGGTTATTTATACTGCATTTGACTGTGAATGGGCGTGTGTGGGCATGCTTCTGTTCTGCATGCGACACGTGTTTGGGGTATGTATATTTGGCTGCGCATTTCCATGTACATGGATTGAAAAAGTGGCTGTTGATGTCTTTGAGAAGGGGGTGTTTGCAAAGCCCAGAGGCTCTCCAGAGAGAGGCTCTGGAGCCCATGGGAACAGACACGCTGCCAGAGACCGACACAGAATAGGAGTGTCAGCTGTAGTTTTGTGCTCCACATTGCCCTGTGAGGGTATGGAGGGTATTGCCCTCTCTAGCGAGCGTCTCCTCCATAAATTGCTCCTGTTGGAGTACACTCGCAAAACCCACAACTGAGTGTTAAGCAGCCCTAACTGTTTATTCAGCATTAATTTGACTTTCATGCTTGCACGGGGTGGAGGCAGACGGAGCTTGTTCTGCTCAAGGAAGCTTCTTGTGAATGTGCTGGACCTGGTGCCCGGGCTCGTGTGTTCTGTTCTCGCTCACTGTAGTCTTGGCGATCCCTTTTGCACCTCTGGAACCTTCTGACACTTCGCTTTTCCTGCAAGCCTGCTGTGCTGCAAAAGTAATGTGAAATGAATGTGATAAATGGTTGATAGGCCCCCATCAAGCGCTATTAAAATAATGACCTGGAGGTCCTTCAACAGCAGCTGGGAAGGTGAACCAAGGCAAAGATAACTCTGTAATTGAGCTGTTTTCAGTACGCGCTTTCTAAACATCAGCTGGCATCTGATCTTAGAGGTACATAATTACACTAATACGGTTCCTCCAGAGGCTGCGGTGCATCTGATTGTTACTCTTAAATAACACAGAGCATAAGCTTTTGACATTAAAACATACACATAGAGAACTCTCCTGAGTAAAAATCTCATTTCTTTTTCAAGAATGCATAGGCAAATATATACAGGGTTTTCAGAAATCCAGAGGTGCCTCTGAGCATCATCCGTTGTGTCAGTCCCACGGGCCTATTGGATAAAACCCACAGCTCTTGCTTTAGGTCTCGTCCTGCCAACCTCTTCCACATTAGCAAAAGAGAGCATGAGTTTTGTGTGAACAGATTTAATCTTCCTGTGCAGCAGATGTGCTGACACATGGGCTTCTATAGTCAATGGGGTAAATAATCTCCTGTGTAAGTAGTTCCTAAGTACCTATTTATGTAATTAACATATTAAAAAAAAAAAAGGCATCATTGTTTATATGGTGAACCATGAATGCGTCAGAAGAGTAGAAGAGTGTTGCAGGTTGAATGCTGCAGCAATTTGAAATTGTTCTGTTCAGGCCACGTGTGCTCCAGTCCAAGTGAGTGAACGAGAAAACTGAGATTAAGATAATACGATAAAAAATTTTCTCTGCATGCTGCAAAAAGGTTTTGGTAGAAAATTATGGTATGCGTGGAATGAAGTGATCAAAAGAGGGAGCAGGGAACTCTTAACCCCACCCGCAGACGATGAATATGTGATAAACTTGGCAGATAGTGCTCATACAGAGTTGTGAAACTCACAAGGTGATTTCTGTGGCCCTTGCAGTTGTGTGCTACGTAAGGAATCTCGAAGTCGATAATATCCATTGTGAAGCCTTTTTCTGTCTGCTGTCTAGATTTATTATAATTGATTTGGAATTCTTCAGTACCCCCTCATGCCATGGCTGCTGTGTATGTTTGAAATGGCAAGACTTAAAGGTTGCAAACAGCTGCAGGGGCTCGTTGTATTTTAAGGAGGTTTTTATGTGATAGCTACACAAAGACAAACTAACTATGGTTGTATAAGACAGTGCCTCAAAACCTAAACATCACTTCACATTGTTCTTCAGATACTGTTTCTTTCCAGTGCCAAGGTTAGATATAGTTTTCTTTCTGTGTGTGCATATATCAAAATCTATCCAATTTCCAGCTTATTCACTGTGACACTTTCTCTAAGCAACCCAGTATCCTTTTCTTCCTCTTTTTTTTTTTTCCACCAGGTTTCTTATGTGCAGTTGTAGTGGCTGTCTTTTTTGTTTGGGTATTTGTGTTTGCTTCTTTACGATGCAGATATTTTGGGTCTGAATTAATCATGTGGCATTTTAGATCTTCTTGGACTTGACATTGGAGGTGGAAATGGATCCTGCAGTTGTGCTGTCCAGACTAGGAAGTCTCCTTTCACCGCTCAGACTATGCGTAATCCTTTAGCAATAGGAAAACTGGGAAATATTCATGTCGGTTCCTGTAGCCAATTTCAGGATTGTTTGTAGGCTGTCTTTGGTTTAGCTGAAGAGCTTCAGTTGTCAGAGAAGATGAAGTAGTATTGCAGATTCAACACCCCTAGACAGTCATAATCCAGACTGCTGTTGGCTGTGTCCAAGACTGTTGCATGGAACTCTATAAAGCTCTAGTTTCATTTGTATAAGACGAGTGGAGACTTTCTTTTAACACACCTCCCTGCATCTTGAAGGCCTTTAACATACGTATGCATCCTCAGAAGGGGAGTAACTTGCCTGGTGGTGCAGGAAGAGACTTGAATGCTCCCTATGCACAAAGAACAGGAGAAGACAGTGAATATTGAACGTGCACGTTGATGCTCAGATGGTGGCAATCAAATTTGTCTGGACTTTTCAGGATGAAAGTTTCTGTGGTTCTGTAATTCACGTAGACCTTCCTGGGTGCTGTGGTGGCAGATCACCTCTGAAGGTCATGTCTAATCTGATTTGCAAAGCTGTGTTCCTGACAGTGTTTTCAGCAGCTTATATATCACTTGGTGTTCCTAGTCAGATAAGCCCCGTGGTTTGTAGTAATGCTGTCTTAAGTAGCAGAAAGGATAGAGATCTCTTTGTGCTACGGCCCAGTATTTTCACTTTAATTTGGGTTCTGTTGCTATCCCCAACCTTTTTTTAGGTTTATTAATATTAAAAAAAACAGCCAACCAATCAAAACCACCTGTTTGCCTGAAATAAAGCGCCGAGGGCTCCTGGTGAGGGAAACATAAGGTTTTCTGAAATTAGGATTTGGGGAAAACCAAAATAAATGTGAAATGTTGCCTTGAAAGTTTCTTAAATATTTGTATTTTGTTGTATATACCTCCAGCCTAAGTCCTAATTGCTGCTTCAGGAATAGGGATGTGGAAAAGAAATCTGTAAGTATTCCTGGAACACAGGAACAGGAGCAGCTGTTCCTAGTGCGAATCAGCCACTTCTACAAATGGACTTTTGAAAGGGCTGGAAAGTTTCTGAGAACAGGCAGATAATTGATTGTACTGGAAGAGCAGTCAGTGGGAGCCGACCGGTGAGACGGTGGTTCAGGAAGTGTTAGTAGGTTGACCATCTTCCCCATGTAGGTATCTAGGCTAAAACCAGTAAAACCCACGATCTGGAAGGATGAGTAAGCATTATATCACCATTGATTGTTCCTCAGCTCCCACACACAAACAGGTCTTAGCCCATGGCACACGCTGCCAAGAGACGCCGTTGGATTGGCAACTGGCAGCTTTGGTGTGCAACGTCCCTGGAAATCTTTGAGCCTTTTGATTGAACAAGATGATTTTATCCCACTGTCTTAGATGATTTTTCACAATTCTTGTTTATTATGTCATTTTGAAACTGCCTGGGTTTTTCTAGCCTTGAATTTTTGATCTCCCTTAAAAGCTTTCTTAGGTATTTGTGCCCAGTCCTGCTTTAGAATGCAGCGGATTTCCTGGTTTGTTCATTCTCGCACTACAACCTTGGGAGGGAAGCAAAGCAATTTACAGAGGAGATTACCTAGAAAAGAGGGTGACACAGGATGAGGTTTCCTGAAGTTAAATCCTAACACCTTGCTACTGTCAGAAGCAGAGGTCTCTGTCACTTCTGCTCCTTTCCTGTAGCAGGAGAAGACCTTAAAATAGGTCTTCTGAGTTCTTGACTGGTTGCCCTAATCTGGGACGCAGTCTTCTCCTTGTCAGTGGGTGAAATGCAGATGAAGAGTTGGGGAAACCAGGCCAAGGGACGGTTTCTCCAGATACTTCAGAGTTGCACTGCTAAATGTTATATTTGCTTGCAGCAGTGCGTTCTTTAACAAAGCACTGTCTAATGAGTTTTGAACTCTTACGTACCATACATCAGAAGGGAGCCATTTATTTGATTAGGAAGTTCTCTAATTTAATGCTGTTTTTTAAAGCCAGTTTCATCGTAGGCACCCACTAGAGATGTGACCGTTGGTTTTCATTGTCCAGTAGCATTTTATATATTTATTTATGGTTTGCATGGCTATTTTAAGCTCTACGTGTTGATAGTTCTTCCAGTCTGTAAGACACGGCAGTAACAGCTAGCGGAACGGAGGTAGGACCTGCTGACCCGCATCGTTGTTCACACACAGGTGATGGGTCTGCTCCACACCCTCACACCCACCCTCTCCCCCCGTGCGATTTCAGTGGAAGGAAGAATGGGAGAGGGATGGATGGAACTGGATAGATTGCTTCTTTTCCCCCAGCAAGTCCTGTCAGCAAATCTAGACTTTTTAATTGGCCTTCTCACCCTTCCCCTAAACTGCACATTGAACATCTTTGCACAATTTAATGTTTCAGAACTAAAAGAATGACTGAAAAAGCCTGCGAGCTCAGAGTGATGATGCTACAGGAAGTAGGAGGTGGTGCTGCTCTAAAGGAGGATGAAAAGCCAGAAGAGGTACAGAATTACAAATATATCCTTCTAGCATCCTGAGCCATTAAAAAATACAGATCTCTTAAATGCTGATTTCTCAGTTAAAATTATAATTGAGTGATAGATGCCCTGAACAGCCAGATCTCCTGGTGTAATCCCTGTTCTCGGCCTTGCTCAGGAACACTAGACCAACATGCTTCAAAAAACCTTCCTGAATTCTGGATTAAGTGTACAGAAGGCTGGTAGAAACATTTAACAAGAAGAGGCCTTTATTATACAAGGATATATGGGAATCTACCTGGAAGGCTCTGTCACGATGCCTTTTAAAATGCCATTATTTGCAGTGGCTGATGCAGTGGATGTCTGTTGTTAGAGCAATACAGGGAAGCTTTTTTCAGAAAGACTTTCATTTTTTTTATTCTTCTTTTAAATAAATAGAAGTAAGCATTCATGAAAAAGGAATATGTCCTTTTTCCATCTGAAATTCTTCTCCAGCACCATTGTAACTTTATGTCAATCTCTCCTAGTTTTTCTGGGCTTATCTTTGTAATATGAATTTAGGTTTCCTCCTGCAGTGTCAGAGCATGGAGAGGATGAAGAACTCTTTCGGGTGTCCCAGAGAAAGTGTAAGGAGCGGCCACAAATTATCCCAAACTGCCAAGTCCCTTTGCTTTCTTTCCTGTTCTGACCTGGTCATCTCTCCTGTCTTGTCTTGCCACAACATTGCACAGAAATTTATACCCATGGATAACAACCCTTGAAGTTTTCCTGGTGGCATCAGGCCCTGGGCAGAGCAGGGAACATCCAGTGTAGGATTAGTTGCCTGACGACTCAGGTCAGTGTTTGTGGGTGCCAGCTGTAATTTTGGAAGCCCACTAACAAAATAGCAGATTGCTTAGGAAGCTTCGAAATAATCACGTCAGATTTTGACCCCGTTTTGGAGCTGGAAATTGAAATGTAGTATTTTGCCAGCCCATGCAGCAGTTTTGTCTTTTCGTGGTCCATTCCTCAAACTTGAAATACGACTCGTGTATTACTTGAGTACGCAGGGAGCGCGCCTCCTTAGCAAATGCACACAAACGCGTGAACACCTCTGGTGTGTAAATGTTCCTATACGTACGCCTGTGGTGTGTTTGCACAAGGAGAAAGTCAACGTGTGCACAGCTCTGTCTGCGTGTACTTTCCCAGCGTGTATGAAAAGAGAAAGCAAACTCGCCATCAAATAAGCAGTGAGAACGGGGGGAGGAAGATGAGATTGCAGTTGATTATGAGCCTGGCAGCAGATGTGCTACACAAATCCAGCCCGCTGCATCCAGGCTGTTTCCATGGCGATGGAGTGAGTAATTGTGGAGCTCCAGCACACTCCCCCGCGGCCCCAGCCTGGGTGGACGCGGGCGCCAGGTCCCCACCAGCGCTGCCACGCTCCCTCTGGGTGAGCGCTGGGCCCTGAAAGAAAACGAGCAGGCAGGGAGGGGGAGACCCAGCAGTGGGGAGCTCCTATTGATTTATTTTCCCCGCCGTCTGAGGGTGAGATGCTAGGAGAGCGGCGCTCTTCCTCAGGAATATGGTCTCCCAAGATGCTAAATAAATGGGCAGGAGTTTCCCCAAAATGGGAGCGGGCTGTGATTGGCTGCTGCTGCCCGTCCGTGCCAATGGGAGCCCGACTGGCCGCTGGGTACCCGCAACATAAGCAAAGCTACACGCTCGCCCCAGCGTGCGGGGACTGGAGAGCAGGCAAAGGTGTGTGTGCAAAGGAGGGGGTCTGCTCCTCTCACATGGCTACGCCGAGGACGGATCTCGTTAGAGAGCTTCGTCGGAGACCATCTGCCGCTTGCGCGCATTGTGCTCTCCGCAAAAAGCAGCATTAAGTCATTCACTTACTGTCGTGTGGGAGGCGAATTTGTCATCGGGAACGATGGAGCTACGGGATCTCTGTAAGTAAATCTGTGTACTTGATCTTGCTATTTCAGCCCAGGCACAGATGAATAAATAGCATTAAGGTATGGCAAAAGCAAATCAGTGAGAACTGCAAATAGTGTGGAAGGAAGGATTTCCCGGTTTTGTTATGCATGTAGTGAGATGTCTTCTTCCTAATGGTTTCAGGCATCGGACAAACTAGTTAGCTGTTTGCATTGCCTTGGGTGGTTGTTTAGCCTAATTAAGATTAGTCTGTGGAAGGATGCTGTATTCCCTGAGGTATTTCAGAGCGCTTCTGTGTTTGAAAGGGAAAGCAAACCACATGGAGCGGAATATCACAGGCACAAAAGTCCGAGGTGCCCATTTGTAGTCACTAGCGTTTGTAGTGTTGGTGTAATAATGACAGGCGCGTTATTACAATGATTTATCAAGCGCTGCTTCAGACCCCGAGCCAAGAAAACATGACTTGCTCATTATTTGTCACTGTGATCAGCACAGAGAATCATTACTTTTCCTGTCCTATGTGTCCTTTTTTCGTTTAAAAAAAAAAAAAATCACTTTGCCTTTGGAGAAGGCTTTTTAAAAAAACATTTAATTCAAGAGCTTTCCTGTTTCTCGGTGGAACAGTTGAGTATGTGAAAAGTGTGGAGAGTTTCCTTTTTCACCATTGCGGGGCACGTGTTGGAACTTGATTCCTTTGCCTAGTCGGACTCTGCTTTTGATTCTGTAAAGGAGAAACAGTATATTTAGAAGAGGGGGTGTGTGCTAATCTGTCCCTCGCTGGCCCTCTGGGGTTACTTGGGTTGCACCAGCCATGGATTTAGCCCTGTATTGTTCATGTTTTATCAGGTATTTGCTGCTAGAGAGCTTTGCTGCACAGCGCTCGTGGCTGACTCTGCTTAACGCTCTTAGAGGCTGTAGTCATCTCGTCTGCTCTGTGAAAATCCATAGAAGAAAGGGCAGAAATGGGAAAAAGAGATTTAGAAAAAGCTTCATTTGTTTTCACTCTGTGCCTGAGCTTGATATGTGTATCAGGGATTTCTTGGTAACCAGTCTAGGTGCAAGCATCCTATGAAGCTGGCTGCTTTTTAGGGATCCATTTATGGTGTCTTGTGTTCATTTTAGAACTAAACACACAACTTCCTTTCCCAGTCTTGGGAGCTGCTGGGAAGCCACATTGCTGCCTGGAAATCTCCGGCTGAGGATGCGATTCTTTTAGATGTGGCTTAACTGGTCATTTTTGTTTTTAAGATGCTGCCAAGCAAGTTGTGGCAGGAAGGTGTGTCTGTGGGGTTTATCCCTTCGTTTAAAGGAATCGATGTCACCTCAGAGTTGATGCTGAAAAGAATTGTGTTTTCAAGAACTGTTTGATCAAAATAAATTAGAAAAATATGGAACAAAAAATTCGGTGCATCCATACAGTGAGACTTCCTGTTGGAGAAGGCTTATTAAGCTTCTCCGTGTACTTTTGAGTGTTTAACCGTATGTATCACAAATGCAGGAGGGCCCCTCGTTAAGTGTGAATTATTGCCTTTTCTAAATACGTAGATGTAAATCACTTTTTCCCTGTGTTTCCTAGGGACGTTTGGGTCATCTTTTGCTGAAACGATGGCCCCAGGCATCCTATGACACTGAGCTTAAAAACAAGTGAATTTCCTAATCTATGCAGAATAGAGGTAACTGTTAGCTCTTATTGCAATACATGTTTTGTTTTGCAGCGGTGCAAGTGCTAAGACTGAAATTTTTGAAATGAAGCAGATATTTAGCTGCCATGTCACCTTCCCCAGAGGCTTGTATCGTTCATTTTTATTTACTTAGCACTGATGTAGCTGAACATCCTATCACGTATGGCAGCCTGGGTGAAGACATGTGCCTACTCCCCATCTTGGAGGTGGATGCCTTGATTTAGTCTGAGATATTCCATGAAAAGCTGAGGAGGAGCTTGGACTCTTGCACACTTTGTGTGCTTCTGTCATTCCTGGCTCCAGGCTGGTCATTTTCAACACCTTTTTGGATGCATCGAAATGAAGCTCCGTTGCACCTTTTGGGGGTTTTGATTCTAAATCTACTTGATTCTGCTTTCTTCTCTGATTGATAATGTGAGAGCAACTCTTAAGATGATATTTTAGTTCTTGTTAGTGCTCCAGGGATATAGTTCAAACAACATAAACCTCTCAGGTTTAGTCACTAGCATTAGGCAAATACCGTGTGAGTGATAGAGTTCCCGTATCTCCCATAACCTTGTTTGAAGGGATTTGTTTACGCGTCTATCCCTGTGCATTAGCAGATAAAGGAGGGGGACGGGGAGGGAGGGAGCCTGAATCTGCTAAGCTTTGGATACTGCGTTGGATCAATCTGTCTGAGGGCTTCAAACCACAGTAGTGCCTGAGGTAGAAAAACTCACGTTGCAGTCAAAGCCATACTTGCATTAGAATTTTGACCTGGTGGTGCGCACAACAGTTGCTTGTCGTTTGTTCTTGGGGATGATCTACGTGGGAGAGGCATTTCAGATTCCCAGGCTATAAGAGCTCCAGCAACAGAGGAGTGAGTAGGCTTCAGGGAGAGCTGTGGCATGCTGGCAGCAGTTGGGAGGATGCAGAAGCTGAAAAGTGCTATCTTGGGGTAGCTTTAATTGGTTGCATTGGAAAACACTTGGTTTGATGGGCTCATATGTCTTCTGAAATGCTTGGTGCCAGACCAATTTGGCACACCTCCACTGACTTACAGGAGAAGCCACCAGGCATTGATCTGATCTTCAGTCTTATGGTTTTCTTGGAAGAGCAGCATTTTTACAAACCCAGCAGATTATTTTTCCTCTCTATTTGCCTCAGCAAAGGTAATGTTAAAAACCTGAGTGGAATGGGCATTCCACAGGTTTTCACTTGTTTACGTGGGCTTTAAACTTCATAGGTTATCCTTTGTCTGCTCGCAGAGCCTCAACCTCTGTGTTTGTCTGTATTGGAAGTGTAGAGCAGAAATCCAGAAGGGAAGGCTTTATATGTGTCCAGAGACACTAAATTGAATATTTCATTCTTTCCCTGGATCTTACCCCTCCTTTAGGTTCAGTAAAAACATTGTGGTCGTTCAAGTTCTAGATAAACAGAAGCTAGAACCACCACTCTTCAGTTTTGCTGCAGTTGTGTTTTTGTTCTCTCCCCGTTACTCAAGTGCGTCGGTACGACTTTTACACAAGCTACAAACAAAATACTCTTCTCTAGATGCTCAACGTGTTTACATCGAATGAATTGAGGCAGTCATAACTTCAAGTGAGACTAACTGCTCAAATAAGAACGCTTATTTATTTTTGTGTTTGGGGAAAAAAACCTTTTCCTAAAAAGCTGCTCCATGCTAGGACTTGGCTTACATGGAGCATCATGCAAAGTCACTGGAACCTCTTGCTCCCTGTTCAGTACACACGCACCGGCATCTCAAATGGCGAGCGCACGCAACAAAGCAACGCCAAGCGCAGAATAGAAATAGAACGGCGGTAAAACAAAGACGAGCGAATCGTGAAAAGCCCATTGATTTGCTTGACACCCGTTTTGTTCAACATTGTGCAGTGCTAATCTGAAAACTCCTGTGCGTCACACAAAGTTTTCAGAACAATAAGAACTGTCAACTCCAGCAGATTTTACAGACCTGTCATTATTCTTCCATTGTCTTGAAGCACTGAGTGTTGTACAGAGGGGGTTTTTTGGCAGGAGTTCAGGAGTGGTCTCGTAAAGAGGAATCGTGTGTCACTACCACACGTGTTATCATTTGCAGTTTGTTTAGCCCAGTGCAGGCCCCCAGAAGCCTGTCTGCCCCTACCTGAGTGTGCTGCTTTTACGGTGCTCATTTATTTTCTCTCTTAAAAAAACCCCACAACCACAACCCACTGCTTTTTATGGTTCTTAATTGCAGAAATGTTTAAGCAAGGTGTTTTAGATGTCTTTCTACGTTTTGATTTCATGTTTTCCAGAGAACTAGAATACTGCAATAAATTAAGATTCAGCCCAACCTGTTGCTCCTTTGGAAAGGTGAGAACAGCAGCAGTGATGGCCACAACTGGAATTTTTTTAGCTCCCTTTCTCTTGAGGTGGCATCACTGGTGCTTCTCTTGGAGCATCTGGGTCCTTCCCTGCTCTAGAGGAGCAAAATTCCTCCTGCTCTGCCCTCTGTTCTTTCACTCCAGATGTTTTGATCCCCCAGTTAAGAAAAAGAAATGCCCACACCCCTCACGATTAGGAATTACAGCCCCTTTTAGGGATGTGCCTCTGTGAGGAGAAGCATGATAGGAAGAAAGATTGGCTTTGTATGAAAAAGACTCAATTTTATGTGCTTTATCCAGAATCCAAGGCAATGTAACCGGACAGTGCTTTGTCTTCCAGACTTAACTCTCTCTCCCCAGTGCAGCATCATCTGCATACGCACCGTACCCAAATTAAAGTTCCAATGCAGTAAGGTCATGACATTTGCTCTGAAAGTGAAAAAAATAATAGTTACACATCCTTGGTGTCAGTAACTTGCAGAACCCCTATGTATTGCAATAAATCTGCAGCATTTTGAAAAGTCTGTGAGGCATAGATCCTTTTTTTGTGGAATTCACATAAATTCTGGCAGATTTTGCTACTTAAAGATTTCGTGGTTTCAAACAAACAAACAAAAAAGTGAGACCTCAGAGAACACATACGACCTTCGTATAAAATAGAACTTTGATTAGCTGTAGTTTGGGCTTTTTAAACTCCTCTGTAATGCACAAAATCAGTCTTGTAATGGGGTGAAAAAAGGAGATCTTTGTATTAATGCTAGCACGCTGTCAAATTAATACATCAAATAATATACTCTTATCCTGAATTGCGGACTGCTTTTAACAGCGCTTTTGATGTGGCAAAGAAAGTGCTTGTTCCATAGCTACAAACCCAACTCTCTTAGTCTTCCCTTCTCTTTGAACTTCAATTTTCTTAAGACTTGGAACATCGTGATACAGAGAGTAGCCTTCGCAGTTAGGTGTTTCAAGATTCACATCCAAAGGTGTATTAGAAGCCACATGAAGGGACTTTCTTTTAAATTAGGTTTTCAAATATATGTAACCTTCTGGGTTGACCTCTGGATCCACTCCCAGTCTGCATTTCAAGAAAAATAATCTACCCACATATCGTTATCTCCAGTAAGATCAAAGCTGATGCTGTGTTCTGACACCTGTAAGAATGAAATGGATATTGAAAAAAAAAAAAAAAAAAAAGGAGGAAACGGTGAAAACATTTGAATGAGTATAAAAGACACGCACCCACAAATCACGGAAGCGAAGGGAAGACTTCAGGATTAGCTGCAGCTCTTCTATTCAGAAGCAATGGAACAGTTCTTTATTTGTTAGCCTCACCAAGGTAATTAAAAAGACTCAAAACCATAAATAAAATCAGATTTTCTAGATCCCTACAAATACAGCTCTGCGAGTGCTTGGCTGTGAAAGGCAGTAACGTTCTGCCTGGTGCCTAACAGAAACCACTGCAAGGGAAGGTGTTGTTTTATGCTGCTTTTGGAGCCCCTCATCAAGGTGTGGTATCTTTCCCAGTTTCCGCCTTTCTCTGGCAAAGGTGTAAAATCATAGATTTATCCCAGCTCCAGCAGATGCTTCCTGAAGGGCTGCCGTGACTGTCCTAGCATCTGCAGAGCAGGAAATGCAGCTCTGCTCACCTGCACGCGTGCCCTGCTGTCCTGTGTGAAAGGAGAAGTCTGCCTGCCCTCCGTGTATGGATGCACGTGTCGTGGATACAAGGTACAGGGAGGGGAGTCAAGGTGTGCATTTTACTGTGTTGTGCCCTTGCTGCAGAACAAGAAGACACAAGGGAGCCCTTGGCTTTGAGCTAGGTGGGATGTGCCAGGATGCGGGGGAGCTGCTGCCTTGAACCCCCTCCAAGGCAAGCATTGTCCCAGTTTTTGTCACCCTGACAAGATTACCACCTCTACATCTGATAATTCAGCATGATGCTGAGGAACTCTGCGAGAAAACGAATTCACAGTCCCTGTATTCAACACCAGAGGTTAAATGTGACTCCAGCCACGGGAAGGGAAGGATCGTAGATCAACCAATCTTGACTTAGGCTTGACATTAGGAAGAAGTTCTTCACTGAGAGGGTGATTGGCCATTGGAATGCGCTGCCTGGGGAGGTGGTGGAGTCACCGTCCCTGGAGGTGTTTAAGGAGAAACTGGATGAGGCTCTTAGTGCTGTGGTGTAGTTGATGAGTAGGAGTAGGTGTAGGTTTTGGGTCATAGGTTGGACTTGATCTCAAAGGTCTTTTCCAACCTTATGATACTGTGATACTGTGACTCCTAACTCTCTGCCTTCACAAGCAACCTTTTCTTCTCCCCCTCCCCATCCTCACCTTTCATAGGGTGGAATTAAGCCATTTGGCTGACAGAATCTCAGCTCAGCTTTCAGAAGAGGGAGCCCAGCCTCCCTGATGTGATACTCTTTATCATCTGTCCAAGCTCTCAGGGTTGTACTTTGCAACAGCTGTAGCTGTGAAGAGGTAGATGATACTCGTGAAACCTCTCACTTTTATGCCACTGGCTGCTTTGGTGCGTGGAGTATTTAGTTGCCTCAAGGCAAGGCCTTGAGGTAGAAATACCTCTGTTGCTTTGTGACTGCAGTGAGAAGTTGGATTATATTTGTATGTTAATAGCCGGTCTTGAATTTTTCTGCCTTTAAATGCTATTATAACCCAGTTATGATTTTAATAGAAGAGTTCGAAGTCTATTCACAGTTGTTTCACAAATGAATTCCTTTGTTCTTACTTCCCAACTTACCTTTTAAAATCCCCTCTTCAAATTAACACTGTATCTCAAACAATAGCACAATGTTTTGGGGTTATACTTAGAATGTTTTAAGTCCCATTTCCAATTGCAAGTGGAATTATGCTCATTTCCAATGGTACAGAAAAAAGGTACAAGTGCATCTGAAAATCAGTTCTGCTTGTTCATGCATGAAATTATATATCAGCCCACCTTTGCATACAGGATTTCCATCATTTGAAAATCATTGGCCTCTACTCCAGACCAAACTTTGCACCGATCCCAATAATAGTTTTCACTTTTAAAGGTTCTAGCCCAATGAATTTCAAAGCTTTGATTTTTTTTTTTACTGCATACATAAGGTATAATCTAGGAGCTGCTAACCAAGAATTTCTTTGGTGGAGTAAATATCAAGTGTTTCAGGCATACAGGTCTGACCATTAGTGTTTATTATTGGTTTGGTAAGACAAGCAATTGCTGTTATGCGTCAGATATTTTGGATTATAAAGCACTTTGCTGTCAGGTTTCAACCAGATGGAAATAGTCACCTTTTCTATTCTGTTAGATGTTATTGGGTGTTGGTAGTTGAATGGAACTAATTTCTTTTCAGTCAGAGATACATGACAGATTTGCAATGTGGAAAGTATAGGAAAGCCCCACAGCCAATGATATGATTTGAAACTTAAACATCAGAGCTCAGTTGCTGCTTGTTCCGCAAGTTTGCCTGAGCTATGATTTAAAGCCTTCATTGCACCAAAATCCCAGAGGTTGTTGCAGTTCGCAATGGTGGGCTGCCAGAAGATAATCACAGTTGTAGTTCTTGTGATTGTGAAGAAATGCGCGCGATTCATCGTGATCTCTTGCACGGGCAGACACCTGTGTCTGGGACAAGATCCTTTCGAACCATGCCCTTGATCTGGTGTCCCCATCATTTCCTCTGCACCATTAGCACTGGCAAACCACGTAACCTAACGAAAGGACTTGTGTCTCTGATGCCAGAGCCCGTTCGCAGTATCTGCCTGTGGCCAGTGCTACAGAGCACCCGCTGAAGGTGAACGCCGGAGGCTGTGTGGGAGTTTCGGTGCACAGGACAGCAACCCTGCTCTGCAATTCCAGTTGCCTCAGCAGCATTCGTTCCTTGTATCAGCATTCGTTCAAGGTACAAACTTGGGAACTGCTTAAAAGGAACACCAATGCAGAAGGTGAAATCTTGGCTGTGTTGAAAAAAGTGCTAGAATTCCCATCAGTTTGAAGCTGGTCTCCAGAATCAAGGGGCTGTCCATCTTCTGGAGTGAAGCGGTCAAATTGTACTGAGCAGTGAGTCAAAAGACACCCCTCTCCTAAAGAAAATGAAAGAGGTCAAAAAACTCAATGTGAGTCACTTGCAAAACAAGCAACTATTTTGATTACCAATATATTAAAAAGAGTGTTTGCTGCACCAGAGGTAACAGTTTGTTACACACTTTGCTCTCAGGATGCAGGGAGAAAGAAAGCGCTTGCAGCCAAGTTGGCTGCTACAGTCCAGCAGCACAGTCAATCAAGTTGTTTCATCATTCCAGGTCGTTCTGTCGTAGCCCTGATTTATCTGGCGGCTGTGCGATTCCGCCCTGTTGGTAATCCCAGTTTTGTCAAGAGATGGCAGAGATTTTGCTGAACACCTGCAAGCTCCTCTTACCTGCAGCGACCAGTGGGAGAGCAGAGGGAGGATTCCTTTACGCTATAAATAGTCCACACTAACTCTAACAGCCTTAAAGACATTGGGAATATTTGTCCAAAAAAGCATGCTCTGTTTTTAAAACCACGTTGACTCAGCAGAAGGAGACGTGTGCCATTTAACTCATGATAGGTTGATAATCCAGCCCTGCTGTGGGTGCTGAGCTCTTTGGTTCTGTCTGTAATATTTTACATTTATTTTAACTCTGGAGTGGGCTGGTGCAAGTCTTGACATAATGGCCAGAAAGGAGGCTGCCTCGTCGTTGTATATTAACAACAACAAAAAAAGTCTTAGTTACATTTTTTGCAGTTTGTTTTTCTACAGTTTTTTCTGTGTTTGTGAGAAAGAGAGGAGATCATTAATCAAGGTGCACTTAATTTGTGTCTAGTTTAATAACAAATTCTGTAGTTCTCAGTTGTGCTAAACGGGAGCCATTTTATGGATTTCAGGGAGATTAGTCCAGTACACAAACGCTATCTGAGCTACTTTGAGAAGCGGATGGGGTTTCGTAGGAAAGCTGGGTCCCTTGGTCTTGAGGAAAGAGTTCGGTTTTCTTTTCCTTAATATGACACTAGTATGCAGGAATCCAATTACTGGAAATTGCTGGAAAATCTGGTTTTGTGAAGTAGGAGGAGATAACTGGGATGATTGGTGGTGCTGATGTAAGAAGAAAAAACGGGTTGATCGATGTGTACAGATGTTACAAATCGAGGAATGCGTCACCTTTTGGCTTGCCCTGTAGTCCTAGAAGACTTCTTGCTCGTACAATTCACAGTCTCATCATTGGAAATGTAAATTTCTGCAGAACATGCAGATCTGTGTATTGTCAAGTTATTTTTATTTTTGCTGCGATTCTAGAGAGACTTAAAAGGCATCTTCAAAAAAAGCAGCTAAATTAATACATAAACCATACTGACAAATGTATAAGTGAAACCAGGCTGTCCAATAGCATAAAGATGTTCCCTACCATTCAAGTTATTTTCTTGCCGGTGTCAGTCTTGAGGAGGAGTTGAGTTCTGAAAATATTTTGTCCATAAAAAGGTTGTTGGTATGAATTTGAAAAGGAAGAAAAGGAGCAGATTTCTACTATTTTATGCATATTTTCAGGTTTGATAGAGAAGATTAAACCGTGTGTGTTTGACAGCAGCCTTTGATCGCTTGAGTGAGATTGTCTGCTCTTAATCCTGTGGTTGTTCAGCATCCTTAACCACTGATTCTAAATGTGATAATCCAGACCCCCTGCAGTCAGTTCTGTTGGTCTCATCAAGAGCCGCACTGGACTTTCTGGTCTTTAAATAGACAGTAGCTTAGCCTAGCAGCCAGTTAGGAGTTGTTGGATTTTCTGTTAAGGGAGTTTCGCTGCTCTCGTAGCTGGTTTCAATGTAGTGCTTAGATGCCATTCTTCTCTTTGGATCTTTTGAGGATGCCTTTACTGCAGTAATGATAAAAGTTATTATCTGCCAGAGGAATCCCACCTCTGGCAAAAATTCAGTTAGCATCGTGAAAAAGAGCTTTCCTGTACGGATTATTTGCTTTGCTCACTGATCTGGCAGTCCACCATTTCCCCGAGTGCTTTGCTTCAGTAAGGCTTGCCTTGCCACAGGGTAAGAGAGAACCATCAAAGGTTCATTGGAACATCAGCACAAGCTGGCTGCGCCACTTCCAGTGTAGCTGTCCTGTGCCGTGGGTTCTAGATTGCTGTTAGAAAGCGAAGGGGAGCCAGTTCTTAGGCATGTCACCGTGCAAAACACTCCCCATGCCCAATGCTGATGAGGAACCTTCAGTATTAGGTGGATCTCTTTTTAAATACTCAATCATTTCACCTTATATTCCTCACAGCTTTATTTTAGAAAATCATTACCTAAAGGATAAAAGAGTTTAGAAACAGAAATACCATGATAATGCTATAGAAACAGTGCTCCTGCTGTAAACAGTCCAAGTATCAGGAGTTAGGCTGTAGGTATTTATGGATGGCATCCGGTACATTTCATTAACACCACTCAGATTTGCTCCAGCTATCAGAGAGGCATTATAAATTCTACACCAGCCAAACTGATGTTCTGTCAGAAGCTGCCCTCTAAGCGTAACATAGGGATAAGCTGCAGACACTCGATACCAGCTAGCAAGCTACCTGCCTATGGGATAGGTGCTAAATTAAGATCGAAGTTATAAATCTTCTGCTGTCTTTTATCACATTAGTGGCAAGAAGGTCATGTCTTCTGGGGATCTTCACTGTAGTTACTTAAAACAAGGAAAACTAAAAAAGGGCTTGTGTCTCAAGCTCTGGAAAGCTGAAGTCCAGGTCACTCATGGTGCATTACCAGAACAGAATGATGGCTAGAAAGTACTCTGCAAAACCTAGGAGAGGAAAACAAGGTGCAAATCCTTGCAGTGTTTGAGAGCAAAGAAGAGTTAACAATGGAAAAAGCACAACCGTACACCAAGATTTGTTATAGTTGGCAGACTGTGTTGTGAAGGGAAGAGAGAACACTCATACTGTATCCAGAATGGAAATACTAAGACCAATCCTGAACAAGAAGATATTCTTTGGATTTGGCAGGCTTGATGTCTCTGAGGAGCAGCAAGGGAGAAAACGCCGTCTCGTGGTGCGGTTGGTGACAAACTCAGACTGAAAGAGTCTACTTCAATTCCTCCACCGTGAACCAAACAAGAGAACTTCACTGTTGCTCCCTGGCTCTCTGCCTCTGACACACACGAGCAATAGCACTGTCCTGACCTAATGGGATGTTGCAGGTATAAAATGCGCTGAAGATGCGGTGCTGCAGTGTAGAGGAAGCAAAAGTGGACTTGCGCCTGTAGGGTCGAGATGTGAAACTTCCATTAACAAAACCTAATGATGTTCCTGATGTTTGGTTAAACTTATTTCTGACTCACTGGGTCCAAATGAGGTCTATCTTCAAAACTCAAACTCATCAATGTTAGACACAAATTTGGGTCTGAAAGAGCTAAAATGTGAGAAAGTGTCCTCTATAACATTGTGTGAATACAGATGATAGGCCATAGTTGGGCACCGTTAAGGTTTAGACCATACCAGTGATGCCAGTTTGATGGCTGGTTGAACAATATTGTGTCAAGTGAAAGCTGAAGGCCATGAGCTGCCTCACTACTCCCAAGCTTCGCCAGGGAAGGTTTAGGGTTAACATCAGGAAGAAGTTCTTCACTGAGAGAGAGTGATTGGCCATTGGAATGCGCTGCCCGGGGAGGTGGTGGAGTCACCATCCCTGGAGGTGTTTAAGGAGAGACTGGGTGAGGCTCTTAGTGCCGTGGTGTAGTTGACGAGTAGGTGTAGGTGTTGGGTCATAGGTTGGACTCGATCTCAAAGGTATTTTCAACCTTATGATCCTGTGATGATTGAGGTGATCCTGCCCCATGACCAGAGCCAACACATCCTCCTCCTGCACACGTATCCTTTCTCAGAACAAGATGCAGGCCTGCTGTTTCACGGCAAGGCTTGCAGGTTGGCTTCTTGGGGAGGAAGGAGTGAGGGAAGGAGAGGGATGGGAGAAGAAAGAGACAACAGGCCATATTAGATATTCTGGAGACAGTAGGTAGTTCACGTTCGATTAGGTATCTATTACAGAGTTCTTCCACTTTGTTTCTGTGAGTGCTGGGGTTGGAGGAAGTATTGGCATAATTTCTGTATCATTTACATTTCCCAGGGCTTCCAGTTACATTGAGATGTTTTAGTTCATCAAATCAAATACAATGTAGCATCTTCACCGTGTTGGCCAAATAGCAATCATCATAAAGCAAGAAAAGACTGGAAAAATAAAAATAAGCTACCAAAAATGTGCCCCTGAGTATAAAAAGTGCTGAGTCCTAGGATGTTTCTGCTGTTAATGTTTTGTCTCTACTGTTTTTTCTTTTTCTAGCTTAATAGTGGCAGCTGATACAATAATGGGGTATGACACAATTTTACACCTAAGGTACACAGTCACAATTAGAACCTGACAATGTTCTCTTTCTGGAATAGGAACACTGCTTGCAGCCCACAACTGAGACAATTAGCTATAAAACAGAAAAGAGCTTCATAAAAAAAATTGTTCTCTGGCTTACAGATAAATTTTAAGAATTTGTTAAAAGAGAGCAAAAGAAAAAATACAAGTAAATAGGTGAACAACCCTCAGAGTACTTAACCAGATTTTATGGGGTTTGGGAATATAAATGATTTAAAATAAAAGTAATTTTGGACTATATAATAGAAGAAAGAGATCTGACAACAACAGAGGAAGCAGAATGGAAATGGTAATGTTACTATATGTACCCACTTGCACTAAAAATGGCAACTTGAAAGGAGGAGTTAGAACCAAACCCTGTGAACATGTTTCGTTACAGCTTGTATTAATGAGTTGTTCTTTTCCTCTCTCTGTTTCTTTTGACCCTTTTCTGAGGGTTAAATTAATCCCTCGTGCAGCTCAGCTGAGGATAATGAAGGTGCTCCAGGGTACAAATGTAGCCCTTGGGTTTGACCTACAGAAGGCTGAGCATCTATTCTTCACTGTGTTTTCAGGCAGTTTTGTTTATGTTGCGTTAATTAAAATCCCCCTCTCCATTCCCCGGGCTTATGAACCGCCCTGTGCAGAATAAAGGAGGTTCCAGCTCCTGGCCTCTCCTGCCCAAGCCCGAGAGGCACAGTGGAAAACAGTGCCTACAAAGGGGACTTCATAACCCTCCTCATGTTTGTGAGCAGAAGAGTGCAAGCCCTGATAGAGCTGGTGTTGGCAATGCTTACGACGCGAGGGCCAGTTTGGAATCCTACAGGCTGTTGCTTGTGTTCCTGGAGCCAAAGGTGTTGCTTACGTTTGGTTAGCAAGGTAGAGTCTTGCTTGCTGGAGATGGAAGTGTGCTCCTCTGGAACTTGGTGTAGGGTAGGTGTGAAATGCCTGTTGCAGTTCCTGCGTATTAGATTTTGTAAAGGTTTCAAAGCAGATGCTTTTCTCTTAACGTTGAAACTCATCGCTGTCTATGAACAGTACCCAAAACCTTTATCCCGTGTGAGAGACAGATTGAAATCTGGTCCAAATTCACCCTGTTGTTCTGAGAATTTTGATTGCAGTAACAGTCCTCTTCCTTTCTTCCTTGACGTGCTTTTCTACCTCACTTATCTTTTATTCGCAGAGCCTTCTTTCTGTCATACCAGCGTGCAGTAACCCCGTAGTGGCCAAGCAGAGGCGGCTGCTTTGCTGGGAGGCATCAAAGCAAAATAGCACTGAGAGCGAGACAAGTTGCCCTCGTGTGGGCAGAGCAAGAAAGCGGTTGCCTCCTTTCCCCAGAGCCACGAGAGCTAGGTGGAACCAGCCAAATCAACTCTCCCCTCCCCTTTTTCTTCTTTAACCCTATAAATTTCTGTGAATTGGGGTTTAAGCTGGATTTAGAAGAGCCTGTCTATATTGGTTTATTCCTTCGCAGATCAGGAGACTTGGCACGTCCATCTTAGCGTAAGAATTTCATTTCAGTGTTCGGTAACAGCAGAGATGGATTTGGTCATGGACAACAGTAGGTGGCTTCTGGCAACGTGGAACTCTCCAAAGGTATTGGGAGCACCACTGTACTGAAATTCGAGAAAGGTTACGTTTTCCTCATGTTCAAATCCAACCTGTGAACACTAAAAGAGAGTTTACAGGAGGCGCTTACCACATACCCGTAGTGTTCCTGATGACCAGGCTGTGTCCTGGTCTTTTGCTGCTGCAACTATTTGATTACTTGGCTCCTATCTGTCGAGAGGTTATTGTCAGGCAAAGGAAGAGTGGTGGGCTTAGAAAGACTTCTTTCAAGGTCTGTAGTTGTGCTGGATTTGTTTTGCGGTTGTTCTAGAGAATGCTGATTAATATAAATCATCTTGTATTGCGACACTTGACCAAGGCCTATAATCATGCCACCACTTCAGCTCTGTCTGATTGAGAAGTCCCCAGATTAAGCAGAGTACTTACAGTGAGGAGTCCCGTCTTTGCCAGCTGGGAGGCTGAAACCAGCTGCATTCTGAAATTTGAAAGAAGAATCTGTGAGCTCTTTATAAAATGGTCTCTTCCTCATTACCCTAATCAGCTAAGTACGCTGAAGGCTGCTATCGACTTTTCTCCTTTTAAATCAGGCACAAGAAAGGAAAAGACTAATGAACATTGAACTGAAAAGGACCACTTGGGTCATCCAGGTCCCATCCCTGGAACTCAATAATAGACGTTAGAGGAGAGGTGGCTATTAAACTTCTATTCCATCTTTCTCGTTGCACGCCTCGGGACACAACCTTTCCCGGTGCCCTTTAAGCCAGAACTAAGCGGCCTGCGTAATGTGCCAGAGTATAGATCGGGGGGACTGCTTATCTCAAGATTCCATGTCTTAAATGAAGTAGTCTCATATCTTAAAACTACATTTCTTAGATGATTTCCTAGGTAAAACTTTTTCAGTTGCCCTGCTGAAGCCCAGCCAAAAGTGACATTGTTTTAAATCCTGGGTGCGTGAAAAAGCCCATCAATGAGCAGGTAAGAGATACTAATAGTGCCTCTGACATCAGCTGCTCCTGTCCACTGTCTTAGGTGTAGTCGCCAGTCTTCGGTGCTGAGGAGTGAGATAAAAGGAGAAGGAACAGATAGAGGGATTAAATAATGCATCCAAGGTCGTACAAAGGCACCTGTGGCAGTGAGCGATTAGATCTGTGGAACCTAAATATTAACATAATGCATAAATTAAAAGGGTGGCACTTTTTTCCCTTGTTTTTTTTTGCTATTTTAAATGAGAAAAGAACCTTCAGGTAGTGTCCAGACTATGGTCCTTGCCAAGTTTTTAACTCCACTTCATTCAAGGATAGGAAGTTGATAATATCATGGCACTTGTACTGAAGCAGAATTTCTAGGTATACATGAACATGTCAAACTCTAGTTTGACTGTCTAGTGCTTAAATTCAGCCAGTATTTTCTTGTTACTATTTCCATGAGGTTTCTCTTCTTTTTAAGGAGTCTTTTTGCAGTGACCTCTGTCAAAGCTTAACAATTGAGGCATGGCTTCATCAGCAAAGGCTTGGGATGGGCATTCTGTTGGCTTTCTGGTAGCATAGGACAAACGTTTATGTGGTCGACATGGAGCAATGGCGCAGTGGTAGCTAGGCCAGATCTAACAGAACACAATAGAAGTACTAATATTGCAAATATAAACCTCGGTTAATAATGAAACGGAATGAAAAGTACCGTGTTCTGGCTATGAACTGATGGGAGTGCAGAAGAGCTTTGAGCCCGAGGTCCCATAGTATGCTCCAGGTGTATGTTTTAAGGAAAAGTGGAATTATGCAGTTGTGGGTATGGTGCCTGTGTGACAAGAGCCTTTATCACCAGTAGATTGATCCTGTGGGAATCTGGGCATTATCAGCTCTCAACATTTTTATTGTCAGCAATAAAGAATAGAAATGGGCTCCAAGTGCAGGAGACAAGACCAGAAAATTGTCCCACTCCCACCTCCCCCAAATTAAAAAAAAATACCTAGGAACCTTTTGTTTCGGAGGAGTATCTGGGTTAAAAACATTACTTTTCACAATTGGGTATGTCTGCCTCGTGTATAACATCCCTGCTTTGCACACCAGATGAAAGTCACATCTGTGGCTCCATTTGTCTAACAAACAGTTTTCCTGCAGGCTCTCTAATACTCACCCTGGGGGGAGTTTGTAGACCTTATCTAAGAGGATGAATTACTTTGTTGTGGCTTTGACATGGTCTTTAAACAATATTCAAAACCCATCTGAAACCACATTATATAGAAAGGATCCCTTTTGTGACTCTCGGCAGAGAAACCAAGAGTGAGAAATTTGCCTATTCCGTTTTCTGGCTTTACTCTGTTTCCTCGCCAAGGGCTAGGAAGCTGTTTGAGTCATAAGGCTCAGTAATTAATATTAAAACAAACAAACACAAATCTAAAAGACTTTCTGCTGCTCTCAGTGTCCTTATTCACCTGTGCTGCTCGTCTTTTGGATGGCTCCCAGGCTGGCATGTATTTAAGTGATGCCCTGCTTCATTGCCGTGTGCCGTGCAGATCACGGAATACGTTCCTCGTCTGACAGAATAATTTAATCCTTGTTCTTTAAACCACTTACTGAAAAATGCTTCTACTATTCCTACTTTAAGCCCTGCCCTGCTTTCTCCAGCTCTGTCCTGTGAGCCTGCAGGATACCTAAGGTGACAAGCAGGTGCTATGGCAGAGAGCTGACCTGCTGGGTGCCGATAGCTCGTTTGGAGTTGAACCCAACTGGTTCAGAGCTGGTGTTCAGCCCCAGCCTCCCAGTGGTTTACGGCAGCAGCTACGCTCTTGCATTGGTTAAAACGGGAAGTGATACGCATTTATGGTGCCAGGTTTGATTGCCGTTTTCAATAGGACTTTATCTCTGATTACCAAAGAACTTTTATTTTCAGAAAATTACCCATCAAAGTCTCTGTGAGGGTAGTCCTAGGGAGCAACAGCCTTCGAGTAGCACCCAAAGCAACCAGCAGAAGGCAGCCCTGCTGTCTCGCACTGTCCTAGCAGGGAAACCCAGCCTCTGACCTGGAGGAGGTGGGACGGAAACCAGCCGTTAGTTCCTCCTCCTCGTCTGCTTTGGGCACACCTGCAGTTTGGTGATGTAAATAGCAGCCTGCGAGAAGCCAGGCTTAAGATCACCCATACTTGACTTGGACTTAGATTTAGAATTTGAGTTCACTTTTACAGGCCAATACACTGAATTTTCACATCAAAACTTCTCCCCCTCTTGAAAATACTGATTCTGTTTACAACGGTAACTGCAGCAGCCAAGTTTTCAAAAAAGGAAACCTTTTTATTGTTTTGAGGGCTGGGAGTGATTGATTTTTTGTAACATTAGATCTCCACTTGGCCTTGGCAGAGAAATACCGTGCTGCTGTTGCTGGAGCAAAACACAGAAATGGGCTCTTTAGGCTTGACATCCCTTTAGCTTTCCCATGTTCTGGAGTATCCCCAGGGCCCCATGGAAACCAGCTGTATTGCTGCCGCAACAATTAACGTCACCGACCCTTGGAGGAAGTAAACGTTTTGGGAAGGGGAAACATTACAGTATTTTCTTTTGGAAAATTCCACTATTGACATGAAAAACAGCAGGGTGACAGCAAAGATGGATTGCAAATTTTGACAGCACCGACAGGTAAATATTGGCTTTGTGCAAACAAGTTTCTATAAATAACCCGTCTGCTCCAGAAACTCCACAGATGGCAGCAGGGCTGCCGGGGTATTGATTTGCCCACTGTGCTCAGTGCAGAAAAGCACAGCTGTCAGCTTTGCTGTTCTTCTCATTCTGAGTGTTGCTTCTGCTCCTGCTGAGAGCCGCACGCCTTGCTCACCATTTTTCTTTGGCAAGTAGAGATGAATATTAAGAGCCTAAAAGAAAAAATTTGAAAGAAAAATCTGCCAAAATAGTGAAGAATAAATGAAACCAGAGCAGGGAGTAACTAGAGAGAATGCTGTGTTTATGTACTCCACACATCAAGAGCCAACACGAACCTGTCTCTTGTTCATTCTGTATCAAGCGACAGCCGGCTGAACATGAGCCAGCAGTGGCCCAGGTGGCCCAGAGGACCAATGGCACCTTGGCCTGTGTCAGCCCCAGCGTGGCCAGCAGGAGCAGGGAGGGGATTGTGCCCCTGTGCTCAGCGCTGGTGAGGTCACACCTCCAGTGCTGGGGTCAGTTTTGGGCCCCTCACTCCAGGAAGGACATTGAGGGGCTGGAGCGCGTCCAGAGAAGGCAACGAGGCTGGGGAGGGGCTGGAGAACGAGCCCTGTGAGGAGAGACTGAGGGAATTGGGGGTGTTCAGCCTGGAGAAGAGGAGGCTGAGGGGAGACCTCATTCCTGTCTGCAACTGCCTGAGAGGAGGCTGTGACGGGGTGGGGGCTGGGCTCTGCTCACAAGTGACAGCGATGGGACGAGAGGGAATGGGCACAAATTGCACCAGAGGAGGTTTAGACTGGACATTGGGAAGAATTTCTTCACTGAAAGAGTGGTCAGGGTTTGGCTCAGCTGCCCAGGGAGGGGGTGGAGACGCCATCCCTGGAGGTGTTTAAAAGTCGGGTGGCTGAGTTCCTTAGGGACAGGGTTTAGCAGGGAGACAGGCACGGCTGGACTCGGTGATCTCAGAGGTCTTTTCCAACCTTGTGATTCTATGATTTAGTACAGATCACAGAAGTGGTCTCTAGTGGTCCAGGACACCATGTGGGGCTTGAAGGGCAAGGAAAGCTTGTGATGGAGCGGTAGAGAGTTTGTGCACCTTGGGGAGTAACAGGCGAAGGTTAGAGTTGAGCAGTAGGACCTGGTGCTGTCTTTTGGGAGGCCTTGGGAAGCTGTGCCAAAAATCCCCAGCAGCTGGAGGTGACTTATAAATAAATGCCAGCCAAGTAGGCAAATGCTTAAAATTGTTGTGATTAGGTTTTTGGCTGGTATGACCCATTTGAGGGGAGCCTGAATCTCAGGATTGTGATTTTCAGATAGCAGAGTCAGCCAGTGCAATCACCGTCTCGGTAACAAAAATGTTGATTTGCAGACATAATATCTGAAATTGCTGTTTAAAGGAACATCTTAGATAGAGTTCATAATCTCAGTTCCGTGGAAGCGTTTGCCTGTGGTGCAGGTTCGCTCCGAGGGCTCATCAGGAGCAGAACTGTATTATCTCCTGGGGCAGACACAGCTGATGTCATTTGAAAGCATTTTTCTGCTGGTTTTCTCTGTAATTTCTGCGTAGTTATACAGTCAGCCCAGACAATGAAAGTTCCTCTGTCATTAAAGCTACATCTGCATCAGGGATTTTGTCCAGAATTACTGGGTGCGGCTTTTTGTTGTCATTTTTTTTCTCGGGTGGTGGCTTTGGGCTTCTGTTGTTTGATTTGGTTGGTTTGAGGGTTTTTTTACAATTAGCTTACATAGCTAAAGCGGCAAAAACTAAGAAGCTGCAATCTGGCCTTGTTGGAGTAGGTGGTTGTGTTGGTTTTTTAAAATCTATTTATTCATTTTGTGTTTTAAGTTGGGGTGGAAGAAGCTGGATTTCAGTTCTCCTGAACTGTGTAGGAGAGCTGTCCAGCGGGCGGCTTCGAGCAGAGTTCCTCCTGGTTAACAACACCTTGAAATGCTTACCTGGGTGGAGTCCTCGGTCGGTTCATTTGTCCTGTTTCTGTCTGAATTTTAAATTATTACAGGAAGAGAATTCAGTTGATGAAAAGTATAATTCAAGAGTTTTGTGCTTACGTGAAATTCAGACTTGATGTGATTCTGTCTCAATTTTGGAAAAAAAAAGAGAGTTGCCAAACGAGAAAGGACTTTTCCCAAGATAGACTGAGAATCTTTTATGGGAGAAGAACACGGAAAAACAGGGCTGTGAAAAGGACCGTGCGAATACCTTAGAATTTTTTGAGATGATTTGCATTACTTCCAAATATTATTCAAAGTACTTTCCAAACTAGATAATTCTTTAGTAGGTCAGAAGAAGTTGTTAAGAGGAGACTTCTGAGTTACAGGATGTTACCGGCTGAAGGAGCTGGATGCTGATGTAATAGGTGAAGGCTGCGTATCTATTGCCTGCAATTTTTTCAAAGCATTTTTTAAGAATTGAGTAAGAAATCTTGCGTGTATCTTTTAGAAGTTACATTGTCCTGTCCAAAGCTCTTCTTTTCCCACACTGGAATTCTGCTTTAATTTGCTGAAATGACTGGCAGAAAGAATCTTGGCTTCTAAGCTGTAGGTCAAGAAATTGACAAATACAAGGACAGGTCAACGAGCTTGTTCTGTGTGCGTGCGTGCTGTTGCCAGCTGTGGCTGTTTCTGAGCCCTACACAACTCATACTGACACTAGGAGACCAGCATCCTACTACATCCCTGTTGCCTCCTCCAGAGCTTTGTGAGTTTAGATGCTGTATTCTTCCTCTTTCACAGCTAGATGCATGTGTTGAGGTATGCAAACTACAAACCGATCTGAATATGTTGTGCAAAAGGCTTCAACGCTGAATACATTTCAAGAGTTTTGTTAGATTTTTCCCTCCCGTGTTATATAAATTTACTATTTTAATATAAACACATAATTTTGAGATATCCCTGAAATCAGAGCCCACTGTCTAATTTGGGGTCTCATGTTTCATGTCATAGATTGAACAGAGGAATAAAATATCAATTTGTGTCTGCTCAGAGAAGGAGGGGGAATAAAGGGCATCCTGTAAGAGTATAATGCAATGTGATGTCAGTCGCCACTGCCTCGTATTACTTAGAGGTTTAGTGACCTGTGAGCTACTGTTTCCTTGCTCTCTCATTTGAAGTACGGTTCATGACATTTTCATTGTCCTGTTATTGCAGTCTTTTTTCTTAAATCTGACCTAGGGGAAGAGAGGGAAGAGTTATGTGTTCAAAGAAAGCAACATCAAAGTATTCCCAGTAGCCAATCAAGACTTCAGCTGGCATTAATTCTGCCAACTCTATGGTGAGTGATGTGGACTGTTTGTACGGGCCAGCCACCTGCCTCTCTCAGAGTATTCCTGAATAATTGCAGACTTCTGAGGTCTTTTTTCTCCTCTCTTTTTTTTTATCTTTTGGTGATGTGTTGTTGTTTTCTAGTAAATGTCCATCAACCACACAGAGCCAGCAGTGTAGGGTGCAGTTATCGTAATATCTGTAGCAGAGGTCATTTGGAATTACAACAGCAATGTTGATAGGAGACTTGTTAGGCCAGAGCATTAAATTAAATTAAATTAAAAGGTAGAGAGTGATCCACTACACTGGATGTAGTCACTTCAATAATCTTAACAGCCTGTCCACAATATAAGTGTCTATGCCGGTGCAAATTTTAAATGGATTTCATTGGGTTTTTGCAGCATTATGTTCCTTTTTTAAGTCATTAAAGTTCTTCCTAGTTTATGCTTGTGAGACCAGAATAACCAAAGGGAAAAAAGTGGATAAGTTTCATTGTGATTAATTTTAAGTCAAACTCTCACAATTAAAGGAAACGTCTAAATTGCTAATTAAACAAAAATACATGTATTACTCACTGGTAATATTGCATGAATGAGCATTTAAGTTGCCGTGTGAGCTGAGTCTACCTGTACGTGCACCAGTGTGCACAGATATACCGTGGCAACAGACCCGTGCATCCTCTGCAGTGTTTTCTTGGGACAATGAGTTTTCATGTCTCTCTGTCAAAACACATCATGCGTCACAGTAAGCTAATGCCTTCCTAGGTTAATTGCTAATCTGCCCGTGCATCAGTAAATATGTTGCCATGGGCACTGTAATAGCAGAACTGAGAGATGAGCTTTCGCCCGGTTGGAGCTGAAAAATGCCTATTTTTACTTTTGATACCCACTTGCTCAATCACAAATGAGGATAAAAAGATAAAGAAGCATGTTCCACCGCCTCTTTAAACTGTATTTATAGAAACATTTTTCATACGTACTTTTCAATATGCAGATAATATTTACTATATGTTCATTATTGTAGTGTTAGGACAAAGCTCTTTTTTTTGTTGTTGTTGGCCTTCACATTTCTTCACCAGATTTGTTTTACAAAGTGCGATCTCCTACATACGATCAGCAAGGAGAAATCACGTACCTTTCTTTACTCCAACGTGAATAACATCCATTTGGGGATATTGCTGAGTCTCATTATTTAACATATAATTATTTCCCTAAAGTACCGCCACGTTTCCGGAATGCTGCGTATTAAGTTACTTAGTTGCGTAGATTTAAAATCCAGATTGAATCTTGGTCCTTATTTGTTTTTTTTGAAAGAAAGGAGATTAAACTATGTAAATGGAACATCATTATGGTTTATTTTGTCAGCATACGCGGCGATGAGTCTTTGACCTACATTTCTGGCATGTGGTGCGCTCTTTCCCTATATCTGGAAAAGGAATGACAGGAACATCTTTGTGTGTTGACCTCTTTTTGACATGGTTTTTGGTCTTTATATCTAAGGGAATTACTAAGGTACCGAAACTTCAGCTGAATCCTAATACAATGTGAAATAAAAAAACACTAAAGAAAATATTTAGGCACAATGTCTGATACGTGAAGTCATTTGGAAAGTGCGTGAAGTCATTTGGAAAGTGCGTAAAGCACAAATCTGGAGTCTCTGTTTAAGTCTTTTGGGGTTTTTTATGTAATAGGTGCTCATGGACAAGGTTGTGCAACTAGAAATTGTATCCTCTACCCTACCTGCTTCAGAAGGTGTTTTTATCCAATTTTTAACGTGTTTTTTAGTAGCTCACTTTCTCTGGATGCTACGGAAAGTCAAGGGAAGTCTCTACGCACGGGTCTTCAGCCTGTTGCTGTTCTCAACACAGTGACTCTCCAGAAACCCATTCGGAAACGTGCTGTGCTCCTTCCTGATGGCCTCTCTTTCCCTGGCAGTGGTGCTGTTCTGATGTGCTGAGGGAAGTGCCGACGTGCAGCTTCTGTTGATACTCCTGCTCTTTATGGTTCAATAGGAGAATACAAGCCTGCAGGAATCAGCGGTGTAGTTTGCCTCGCTAATATTACCGTCCAAGCTACGCATTTCCCCCCCCTGAAAATTACTGCCAAGGTAATTTTGAGGGTACTTAGCTAAACTAGAATAAATCTAATGAATGGAATAAATAATGGGAATAAATCTTCTGAGTGGAGCTGGGGAAGGGTCTGGACCACAAGGGTTTTGGGAGCACCTAAGGAACCGGGGGCTGTTTGATCTGGAGAAGAGGAGGCTGGTGGGAGACCGCATCGCTCTCTGCAGTACCCAGAAGGAAGTTGTGGGGAGGTGGGTCTTGATCTCTTCTCCCAAGCAACGAGTGACAGGACAAAAGGAAACAGCCTCAATTTGTGTCGGGGAAGGTTTAGAGCGGAAATTAGGAACAATTCCTTCAGTGAAAGGGTTCTCAAGCACTGGAAGAGGATGCCCAGGGAAGTGGTGGAGTCCCCATCCCTGGAGGGATTTAAAAGCTGTGTGGATGTGGTCTTTAGGGACATGGCTTAGTTGTGGAGTTGATAGTGCTGGGTTAAGGGTTGGATTGGTGATTTTAAAGGTCTTTTCCAACCTAAGCAATTCTATGATTATTTTGACGTAGTTGGTTATACAGTAGGTCTAGGCACTGCGCGCACAGCATGGAAGAAAAAAATTATGGAAGATACTTGGTATTGAAACCAATATGATACTTTTAATTTCATTCTTTCTTTGACAGTCTGATGTCAATAGTGATAGGTAATTGAAAAATAAAAACTGAAAGAGGAAGCCTTTCTAGAGGAGGAAGTAGCTATGTCCCTTTGTCCTTCAGCAATCTGTTTTCAAATTGCTGTCCAACAACGCTCCGAGGTTTTAATATGTCTAGAAACAACTAGTGTGTATAACTTACTCTAAATTGGCACATACATCAACAGCACGAAAAAATGTTCACACCTCTGGGAAAATAAGCTAAAAGGTCGTTTTTTCGACAAAATCATAAGCTGGCAAAAACAAACCTAGCTTTCCTCTGAATTTTTAATAGCACTCCTTTTTCTGTGTGAAGTCCAGAGGGTAATAATCTGTAGCATAAAGGCACCATCTGAGTGATCCAATGAGTGCTTCGCACAGATTGGTGTGCATTTGTCCATCTGCCTAAGTTTAGGTTTGTTTGAATTAGCATGTCATGGGTTTGATAGGTGTGTTCAGCAGCTCTACTTATTTTTAATCCTAGGTCATTTGCATGGTATTTGAAGGTTTTCCATGAGGCTTTTATTCCACGAGAGGAAAACGCCTGGAAGGGCCTCAGTTAAAGACTGAAAACATCAGAAAAGGCAGAAGAAAATACATATTTTGATGGCAATATGGGGCCTCAGGAAAGGTTATTTAATAAAGAATTCTAGATGAGAAGCAGCTAGTGAGAATTTTAGCATAAATGGAAACCGACGTAAGTTATCACCCAGGTGTCAGAAAACGTTTGTCCCTTTGTTCACAGGAAAATATGCAGCTCAAAATTTTTCTTTCAGGTCTAAGTATAATGTTTGCAAAACTCCTTGAACGGTAAATTGTACAGCCATGTATAAGTCACAAAGGCTTTTTCCTGTGCTGCAGCATGGAGAGGTTAACAAGTGATTAGACATTCTTTCAGCTTTTCCTTTCCCTTTGTTTCTAGTACAGCCTTTGTCAAGGCACTGAGGTGCTAACAGGCGAATTTTTAGTACACCCTGAAAACCCTGCTGTGTTCACTGAGCTCTGTCGGATGGATGACTGCAATCAGCAGTGAGTTCATCTCTTGGTCACACTCTTTCTGAGGCGCGGGAGGAGGTCTTCCAGATTGATCTTTCCAAATCTAGGTCCTAGCTTCTAGAGGGCTTTAACTGCCAGGACCCGGATTCCTGGTGGGCAAAGCTTTAAATCAGGAGCTGAGACAATTCAGTTGATTTTTGTTTACCAGCTTCTTTGAGAAGCCAGGTGAACGAATAGTGCCAAACATTAATACTATTTTCTTCCCACTGCAGCCTGCAGACCTCATACAGGTGGGTAGTAAAAATGGTCCTTCCTGCTCTCCTCTCTCCCTCTCTCCCCTTTTTTTTTTACACTGCTGCTTTTTGAAGAAATAATTGGAAATTGAGAAATCGCTCTTCTGGGTTAATTCTCTTGATTGACCTTGGCATGCTAGGAATCTCAATGAAAAGGGATGTGGAATTTTCACAAGGTACAAACCTTATTTCTTGTTGTCTGTAATTGCTTGAAGCCTAAGGGAAGCCTGGATGGAGTAAACTTCTCACAACTTTTATGAAAGAAGAAAGTACAGATTTGTGTTTTTATTCAAAGAGTCATGGTTAAAGCAAGCCAGCAGGTGAAATTATTTTATTTCAAATACTGTGTTCTACTTCTACTTCTGCTTCATCCATTTAAATTACTTTTGCTCAAGATAATGACAGTACTATAATGGAAACGTGTTTGTAAAAGAAACAATTGAAAATATTTTGTTTTATTTTAAATAATCTCACAGTGAGGTTCCTCATGTTCCTCACTGGACTGACTAACTTCCTATTTACCTAGATATGTGAATTCTTCTTTTTTTTTTTTTTTTTGAGGGAGGAGTAAATAGTTCTCATGGCAAAGGGTTTTAAATAGTCCTCATTTTACACAAATACGACTGCTTATAAATGTGAACTCAGGCATTTGAATTAAAATGTTTTTATGGAACTAAAGTGACCTAAAGGTGGCCAGTTAGCTTCTCTGCAACTCTGATAAACTGAGCCGTGTTTTTAATATGTATTCCTAAAATGGACTGCAGAGCAGATTCCTTCACGTTTGACATCTGTTGCCTCTGACCTATTTCTGTGTGCTGCAAGTTATCGTAATTTTCATGCATAGGAAGAAGCAGGTGAATACGAAGTTCAGTACTTAACAACAGCTCATTACAGCCAGTGCAGTCTGGGTTGGGCTGGAGACTGTACACGCTTGTGCCAAATTAATTATTTAATTGCTGTGATTGTCTACTGATTCAGTTAAATGGTTCCAGCTCCTCCTCTGAACTTCTAAATGATACACACTGCTACCTCATGTTCTTGTCCCATGTGAGGGTATTAAATTACCGCTACAGTTCCCCTTTATAGCTGTATACCTTTCCCCTCTCTTATTTAATCTACTCATTGTACCTTCTCCAGTGTCATGGCAGCCAGCCAGTCTATGGGTAAGCAAGAGAGATGATGAAATTGCCCAGTTTCTGTTGGATAAGAAATCCCAGAATATTGGGGTGTGATCCCAAGATGGTCTGGAAGATGTTTGTATTTTTGCAGGATGCTTCACGTGCAGTGGGATTCTGGTTTTTAGGGTTGCTTTCAAGTAAGAGTTTCTGTATTGCACTTCTGTAAGGCGAGGAAATTTTAGTACTGTGTGCCACCACACTCTGATGTGGTTCTGGATTTTCAAAGGGCCAGTAGACGTCTGTGGAAGCCACTTTTATTGCAGAGAATGTGTCTTTTCTCCTGTACCCCCTGAGCTCTGTTGGAGTCATTGTGGGAGTTAATAGGTGCCTAAACTTTGCTGTCCAGTGTCGTGACCAGCTCCACGGGAAATCCACAACGTCTGCTGAGGTCTGGCAGAAATGGTGTAGGTTCTGCAGGTGCTCCCAGTCCTCTCATGCTGGCAGCTGGAAGTTGCAGGCAGATTGAGTCCTATAAACTCTTGAAACTTAACCCTTTTCAACAGGATCTCCTGGACTGTTCAGGAGAACAAATGAATTATGTATTTCGTGTATTTTCTCTGCAAAGATATGCACTCGTAGCGACACGAGTGTTTATGTTGTCATTAACACACCTCGTCTCCAAGCTCACCTGGTATTATTGTCAGCTTCATCACCTCCGGAGCACTATTTCTGCTGCTCCTGTGATTACTCTGGAGGACAAACACAGGTTGATTCAATAGTAAACTCAAGAGATAGAGTGCTCTTTCCTGTAGTCATTCACAGAGTGACCTGCTGGCTGCCATGTCCTTGAGGAGGAAAAGGTACAAAATTAGACTAACAACCGACATTTGGCAAGTAAAAGTTAAATGTACGGAATCTGCCACTTCCAGGCTGCAAAGAATTAGCTGTCTGCATCTAAGGTTGGGAGAAAACTTTCCTATAATTACTTAGAGCACGGTGAACTTTTCCATCAAGGATTGGCACAGGAGACAGGTAAAGGACTACACAGACTCCCTGGCACAAGGCTTGCTCTGTACGGTGACTTTATGAGGTGAGAAGTCATTCCGAATCAATGCGTTTCGATGCTATTTATAAGAATGTTGGGATGATTACTGCCTGACTCATTCTGGCAGGAGCACGCTTCGGCGGGGTTCTAGATTGTCTATTCTTCACAGTTTGCTCGTAGTCTTTAACAAAGCCTGGACCTCTTCTTTTACCAACAGAAAATAGCAGTCTTTGTCCATATCTCCAGGCTGACAGATTAATTTTTGGATATCTCTTTCATCTTGCTGAGAAGCAGCAAAATCTGGAAAATGTGATAAAGTCATTTTCTGTAATTTAGTAAGGATTACTAGCAGCAATTGTATCAGAATCTAAATGCTCCTGGGAGATTGCTGAAGTGCAGCATCCATCCACCACCTCTTTTCCAGTCCAAGGTGATAACAAGGCATGGGTTTCCATATGGCAGTGGAATAGTACTTACTTACAAGTACTTGGAGACTTGCTGGTTCTGGTAAGTACACATACCAAAAGTGAAGAGGCCATTAAAAACAAGAATTAAAAAAATCACAAATAACAACAGAATATAATTGCAATGAAAAATGCACTACTGTGCTTAAAACCACCCATTCCTTTGGTCAGGTATTTCATATATACAGTTTTCCTGTTGTCTTATTGAGTGGATATAAGACTTCAGGATTGTAGATTTTTACTGTGATGTAGCACAATTACTTGGTCTTAGCTAAATGTGTCCCCATTAAGTTGAATTTATGCTAATTCTGTCCCAGTTAAACAGCAGACAATGTTATTGGCTGCACTACTAAATTGCTTTCCAAGGAGACATCCCATTAAATAAGTGTTGCACCCAAAGTAGAATATAATGAATTACATTTTCACTTTAAGCTTAATATGTTTTACATCTGTAATCAGGATAGAGTTATGTGCACTGTGGATGATAAAAGACTACTTCGATCACGTTGTCCAGTCCTCAGTGGTATGTGATTTGTCCGGATAATTTTTAAATAGCCTGGGCTATTTCTTCCATTTGTGTTGGAAGGTGATTCCACAGTCTGATGTTATTTTTCTAATATTTAGCTGGAATGTGGCTTTCTCCTGTTTTCATTTATATCCTCCCAGTTATTGTCCTCATAGACCACTCACATGCCAAGAGCATTTGGGCACCAATCTATTCAAATAAACTTTAATTGTCTGGACAGTTTCACCAAAACCAGAATGGCTGGGTGAATTTGACTGCAAAATTTGCCCTTTTGTTCGTTACGGGCTTTAGCTGCTTGTTTCAGGTTAGACATTCCCTCCATTGTGTGACGTCCAACACATAGGTTGGACTCGATGATCTCAAAGGTCTTTTCCAACCTTGTGATACTGTGATCTCTTTCTGCCAGCTGCGTCCAGGAGGAGCGTTGTCCTCTACTCTCATTTCAGGTATTGGCAGCCCTTACTGGGGGGAGAAAAAGGAAGCAGAAGGTGTTTTAGCAATGTGAAGGCTGCCCTCTGGCAGGATGTATTAAGCCTGTGTTCGGTGACATTTGAAGTAAATCAGCATGTCAAGTCACCTGGATGCGAAAAATACTCTGTTTCCCAGCAGGCCAATCTTGATTATAGTTCATGTAGTGATAGGGTGAACTGTAATGATGGTGCTTTCAGAACTTCCTCCAAAGTTCTCATGATCTGCTTTTATAAGCAAACAGCGTACGAACGTGTTCGTGTGCTTGAGAGCAGGCTGTGCAGTCAAGGGGAACTGGGCAAAGCTGGTAAGTGGTGGGAGACCAGAGAGCTGCAGGGCAGAATTCAAACTGGCAAACAGGGAGGGTTTGCTTGTCTGCTTTGTACGTCAAGAGACGGGCAGTGTGGAGCACAAGACTGGGTATCAGGCTGTGTGAAGGGCTTTGAATAAGAGATTCATTGTCTGTGAAGAAAGGTAGAAGTTCTCGAGCCACTTGTACCCTCGTCACTAAGAAGGAAACATAGCTATCGGCTACCCAACCAGCACGTGCTTTCCATTCATGCTCTCTGAAGAGGTGTCAGACAACTGTCCCCAGAGAACGCAATGGAAAGGCGGCCTGTGCAATCCGTGTCACTTGTAAGCTTGATCAGCAAAATATTTTTGAGTGTAGCAAGAAACGTGGTGATGCTTAGTTGGTCTCTAGAATGTGACAGTAGGTATCTTCCCTAATGCAAGAATTCTTCAAGAAGATAAATAAATGAGAATGACTTTTTTTTCATATCTCATCATCCCTCCATACTGATTTTTAATCCTTCATAGCAATTTGGGAAGTTGATCATTTGAAAGGCTGGTGGTTGGCCTGGAGAGGTAATTCACTGGGGGCAAAGCTGTCACTCTGGTGACGAGTGGCAGTGTGTGCTGCACTGAGCATAGGCAAGAACAGTGGTTCAAGGACTCCTTCCCTGTTTGCCCAAATATGTGCATTTTTGATAGCTGAAATTATTTAGTTTCTCTCTTTTCATAAACTGATACCTGTTCTTTTTAGTATTTGGTATTAATTTGTCATCAGAACTGGCAGAACTCCACAGAATTCAGTGGCTGGACATTAGCTTGGCTCCATTTACACTTTGCGAAACAGTGGCTTCTGTAATATCCTGTGTGTGGAAGGGGAGGCATGACAGTGAAGAGGTCAGAACCGAGGACTGTGCCTCAGGGGCAGCCCAGCCAACTGGCTTGGAGCCGCCTTTCAGCCCTGTGAGCTCTCTTTCCTCCTGAGCGTGTTCCATTTTATCGTTTGCCTTGCCTAAACTACAGGTCTTTGGAGCGTCAAAGTCTCTTACTTGCTTACATGGTGATCAGTACGCATGGCAACGAGATGTTTGGGAGTGTTCTCTCAGTCTCACGTGTTCAGTCTAGGTCAGGGGTGTCAAGCTCATGGCCGCGGGCCGAATCTGTCCCTCCACCTTGTTTTATTCAGCCTGGCACCTTGTTCCTGCCCAGCGGCAGCGCCAAGCTCCTTGCTCCTACGCTCCTGCCAGCGCTGCTCACGTGTGCAGCGTGTGACACGCGTTACGCTGCAGGAGCCATGGAACAGCAGAAGCCGTGAGTTTGATACCCATGGTCTAATTGCAGAAGCAGGATTGTGGACTGGTTGGGTGGGAACAGAGGTTGTGCACCCATCTTCCTGGGAAGCTTGTGGAATAAACTTTGAGCTGCTAGATAAAATAAAGGACTGAAAGGAGTGAATTACTTGGCAGTTTTGGATTCCAAAAAGCAGTCTTTGAAAGCTCTGATGAGGAGGAAAGGATGAGATTATAGACAGTGAGTTGGTTTTCTGAAGAGTGAAAGTCATGTTGCAAAAGTGATAATAGAAATAAGAAAATAAAAGACAACTGGGGTACCTTTGGCAAGGGTAGATGCAGGGATAACGTATTTTACTGTGGCAGATTGGACATCCTGCTTACGTGAGGGAATACAAATACATATAACCTTTTTTGTTTCTGGGCATTGTAAGCATCTGACAAATCATGGCTGGGAATTGGCAAGAGCCTTCATTGTTTAGTTGTCTTGTTAGTTGTCAGGGAAGGATGTCAGCATTCATTCAAGCTCTGTCTAAACAGGGCACCACAGTTTGAGCACATCATTATGCCATCAAGCTCAGGACCTGCATTCCTCAATATGTCATTTCAAGTGTCCTCTGCCAGTCATGTTATTAACATTCTCTGACTTGGCTCACAACACCGCTTAATGCATTTGCAGATGGGTAGAGAAAAATTGCAGCTAGCTCAATTTTGGATTTTGAACTTCATTTTACAGTCCTCCCAAAATGCAGCAACTAGCTAACCTGAGGCAACACACCTTGCCACCTTTGTGGCAAAGACTTGGGAGAACAATATTGCAGGGCAGGCTTGGAGCAAAGCTAAGAAGCCTGTGTGAGCCTCCGTTACTCTCTCTCGGCACCTTACATCCATGCAGATTGATCCGAGTTTTGGCAAAGAGGAATTTGCGTGGGAAGAAAAGCAGCCTAAGGCAGCATCTGTATCTTGAATGTGTTCCCACGGTAATACCATGCTTTTAGCATGAATGCACTCCCACCTATGGCTAAGACTCAAACCCATCTAAAATGGCCCCCGTATATTATATGTGCATGTGTGTAGATGTGCATTAATTCCTTTCTGATGATCATTTCTATAATTTGTACTGTAGGCAAATATCTTTATCTGGATGTATTTCCTACATTCACAATAGAAATTAACGGGTTTCAGTAACCAACAATACTGCCTGGCATTAGCTGTCTTTTTTGTAAAAAAACCAACTTTGCCCAATCTTCACTTTCACGGTGACTTCAGGTTGCTTGTGCTTTTGCATGTAAGGTAAGGAAAGTGATGTTATACATCAGCCCCGTTGCAGTTACGTAGCCGCAATGTGCTGCACCATTTCTCATAGCAGATGAACTTTGTTCTTCCTGCAGGCGGTTCTGACTGAGGAGGAGGGAATTCATCAGAAATTGCCTCATGTACAGCTTGGAATGTGGAGCCAGCTGTAAGGTAGAATAGCTGTTGTCTTGACCTTGTCTAGTGGAGGATATACGAGGCCATATGTAGATGTATAATGGATGAGAGAGGGATCTTAAACAGAGAAAGAGGGAGTTTTCTTTAGAAGCATTAGACCTCTTCCCTGATCCTTTAGCAAGGATGTGAAGTTTGTTCTGTTTTGTTATCATTTCCCCAATTTTCATGCAATCTTTGCCAATTTGTTTCTGTTAAATACGGTGTCTGAAGGCCCATTATAGGTGGTTAAGAGTTATTTCTAAATTCAAATGAACGGAGATATAAAGGCTGATAAATTAGGCACCTCGAGAGACGGATTCCCTACCCCTCAGTGTCTGCCCATCTTAGCCAGCCACTAGTCTGAGCTGGTTTAGGTACCTCTAACGTACTGAGATTGGTGCAACTGCAGTGTATGGGGACCTTTGCTGAGGAGCAGTTCAGACTGGTTGCTCTAACGGTCCCGTCTGAACGGAAAGGCTCTGAAACTTCCATGTCAAATTATGACGACTGAACAAAGTGAAATGACGTTATTGCAGCTGTTTAATACATAAAAAAAATAAGTTAAAATTAAAAGGGTTTATTAGGTATTGAACTCTGGTTTTCTCAAGCTAGCGAGCAAAATTCGGACACTGTAATAGAGGTGGACAATCGTCCTTTGGCCACAGCATGCTGCAATGTTGGCTGTAGCTGGAAAATAATAGTAGCTGCAAAAGGAGATGCTCACCTCATTCATCTGTCGGAAACCGTCTCAGTTCAGACAAGGACAAGGAGAAAAGAACTCTTGTGACAAGCAATATTTGACGCAGCATTCCTGTTAAAAGCAGAAAGATAAAACATAGTTCTGAGGCCCGTTCCCTAGAGTGTGCCCACAGCGTGGTTGCTCATGATGTAGCAAAACCTCTACAAAGTAGATCACGTATAACTTGTGGCTCGTCTAGATACAAGCTGGCCAGAACTTCATTGGAATAAATTAATGCCATTAATTGTACTCCTGTGGAGCTAAGCCTATTTACCCCAAAAGAGGGGTCTGCCAGATGTATTACAGCAGTTGCAGCAGGAAATGTTAGCAATTAGGACAGACCTGCTCTAAAATGAGCTTTATGTTGCGCCATCTTATCGGTCTGTGCTGTGAGTACTTGTTTGCTAACGTAATTTTCCTTTGCTTTTCACTCCTGTGTGAGAAGACTGCGCAAATCTGGTTTGTGTTTAATGTCTACAGTTCCTTGTAGGCATCAGATTTTGGAGCTTCTGGCTCAGCAGCAAGTTTATTTTGCTTGGGAGAGATTTCAGAGCATGGAAAAGGGGAATCGACCAGAGCCAAGTGCCCCTGCCAGTGCCCACTGATATGTTGGTATGACCTTTACGATGATAAACGTACAGGATTTGGAACAGTCGTTCCCAGGTACAAACCGCGTTCCCAAGTTCCAGATTAGCTCCTGTTTGAATGGAACTGGTTTGCTATTGCAGATATTTCTGGTGACCGCAATAAAATAAGCGTGGCTGCCAAACACTCGAGATGATAAATACTGTCGTCACTGGGCAAAAATCCGTGTGTGCTGCTGGTTACAGAAAGTGTAGAGGAACACGATGGTTTGCTTTTCCTGTTTTACCAAACTGCTGGGAACTACCAAAAATAATACAACACGATATGCCTGAAATAGCATCATTTATTTCACTGCTCTGACACATTTGAGGTTGCATAGAAGGAACCAGTTTGTGCATTCCTTTCCTTCCGGAGGAACTCTTAACAGCTTTCTCACAGTAAAAATGGCTCTAAAATCCTTTTCAAATCAGGGTGCTCTGGACATGTCTGAAAAATACCTCGTTTTCATTTGAAAGATAGATGTGTGAAAGATAATAGCAATTTACTACTTCTTTTTAAATAGAAAATCAAAGACAGAGACACAGCAAACTGGCCGGTGAACACTGCGAAGCCCACAGGAGGGGTTGTGTATTGACAGAAACAAGCACCTCTAATCCCACCATCGGCTGTGAGCAGCTATTTAGCAAGTTGTGAATCCTCGTCAATCTTATCTTCCTTACCCAAAAAAAAGCAGCAAAAACCTGTCCCTTCTGAGCTGCGTATGCGTTGTGAGCCTCTCTGCCCACACCCTGATTCTTGCGTTATGAGGATGGAGAAGGATACATCTTTTTGCGAATACTTGTCTTAACACCCAGTGACGAGCGAAGACTGTTTCTCTTTTAACAGCAAAATAATTACTTGTACTTGACTTCCAGTTGAAAGCTAATTCATCGCGGTCTCACTGCGATAGTTTTGTGTAGCAGTGCACTTTGGGGAGTATTCTGCAACCAAAGGAGCCAGTTGTGGTGCTCCCCAGATCTCTTGCCAAGTGCGTATCCCAAAGATTATGGGGAAAAGCCTTTTAATTAGCTCTTCTCTGCGTAGATATTCCTTGATTCCTGTTACCTGAACATCACAGTTTAGGAAGAAAAATCTATTTAGAAAGGGACAGGAGGGCACTATAAATTTCCTGACTGTCCTTTGCATCCAAGTGGGAGTTCAGTTCACCAGAGGCCAGTACGAGCCCAGATGATGTAGTAGCAGCCAGAGTGCAGAAGTCATGGTGGGAGTCTTGATATTGATGAGGTTAATTTGTTATGTACTGTGGGACAAAAGGAGAAGAACAATCCTGCTGACCTAGCTCAGGCAGTAGTTCTGTGTGTGTATTTGTGTGGCAGTGGGAGGAAAGCCGAGGAGGAAGCAAGAATAAGTAAACCAAGATTGATTTATCGGCTCTGAATTGTTCATCTGTATTCCATTCTTCACTGTGCTGCAGAGGAGGAGAACGGCGCTGCCACTGGGGTTGGGGAACAGAGCAAGAGAGGGGGAGGAAGGTGATATCTATCACAGGCACCAAAAGTGTTTAATTTTCCAGAGGCTCTGATTAAACAAATGTTGCTGCTGCCTGGCAGCCCTTGCAGACATTTTTTGGAACAGAATTAATCAGGAGGTAATTTGTCTGCCGCAATGAGCAGGGTGGCTTGGCAGCACAGCCTTGGTGGAGACTTTTTCTGAGTTTCCTGGGGGCAGCTGTATTCTCTAAACTGTCTGCTCAGGGTAATGCCACCAGCTTTCCTTAGGATAGGGATTCACTACTGATGGGCCCGAGGGTGGGGGGGGGTAAATGGCAGCCACGAAGAACGATCTATGATTAAGTTGGTTACGGAGCCCTGGTAATTATGAGGTGAAGAGAAGGTCACAAGGAGTGACCCGTGGAACGGATCGAAGGACTTGTGCGAAACTAAATGGTGCTGAAAGGGGTTAGAGTGTCCCCTGTGCGTATTCATGGCAACGATTCCACTGCTGGTGCCACCTCATGTAAATGGCAGCTGAAAGGGCCGGGGGCATCGCCTTTAGGAGGGGCGCGCGGTGCCTGAGCAAGACAAGAACTGGATAAGCAGCACAGACATAGCAAGGCTGTGTGTAGACAAGGTGGTCTGTGTTTCACCTCTTTGCCTAATCAAGGTTTGCCTGGTCTTTAAATCACCTTTACACTGCAATTATCCCTTCTCAGCGGATCCTTGTGCAACCACAAGGGCAGCAGAGTGCAGATCACCCCAGCCCTGGAGGGAGCTCCTGTGCAGGCGAGGGGGGAGGTTCTCTTGCTTGTGATATTTTTGGAACTTCCTAGGCACATGGAAAATGAGTCGTGTGAAGTGATCGCTGTGTCCTGCAAGGTGTGAAACCGTCTGTATTTATTTGCTTTTGTTCTCGTGATAAATAGTGGCAGCACGGGCCTCATAACAGCGGTGCAGCAGTTCAGCACCTAAATTAGCCTTTGCCCTTTTCCTTTCACCTCTTCTTTTCTTACCTGTTGTACGTGATTCTACCTTATGCTGTTTGTGTGTTGGGTATAAAAGATAAGTGACGATAAAGCAAATAAGTGCTCTGTATGAGCTTGCAATGGCCCCGCTGTCCAGGAGGGATGCAGGCATAGTTTAATTAAGCACGCCACTCAGGGAAGTGATTTTAAAACCTTAATAGCACTCTGTAAAAGGCATGTATTTTATGAAAATCTTATTTCTGCAGTGAATTAGGAAGTTTAAAAATACCTTCCTGCAACTGAAAGGCAGTCTGCCTGATTGACCTTTAGTCCAAACATCCAGGGCTCGTGGGGAAAGAAAGATTAATTCTAACTGATGTAAAACAGCTACAGGAATGACTTAACATTCCTAATGGTAAAACTTGTCATTTTAACACCTTTTGACTCTGCGTGACTTGAGGTAAGCACTGTCAGCCATTTAAAGGTAGGGATCTCACTCTTGCAATGCCCTTGGCCTCCTTTTTTCCAGGCCTACAGAGCTGTGAGATAAGCAAGGACCTTAAAGCTTTGATATTCTGTTGTCTAGGAAACCTTTTAGTAGCCTGAGACTGAGTTTTTGCCTCTCTTGTGATGGACTTAGCCTTGATGTCCAATTTTGTTAGTTTGGGAGTTTCACTCCTTCTTAGTGGAAATGAAAGAAAATAATATTGTTTATTGTTTCAATAAAGATAGTGGGAATATTAATGAATCAGTTTTCTTCATGAAATTAAACAGGAGTTGCTGCAGTGCCTGTGGAATTGGGAGGGAGGGATGGATGGATGGATGGATGGATAAAGTCATGGAAATTTATGATTAGGGGACAAGTGATATCAAAGCCAGTTCTTGTTTCTCTCACATAGCTATTATCTTGGTTTCTGTAGGGCACAGCTACAAATAAGGAGAGAAAAGAGTTTGCACAGAACAGATTTCCGTCTCAGCTGTGCTTAGACACATTTGCATTGTACTCCGAAGTCTAAAGTAAGAAGTGGTCTCAGCTGGCCAATCCTTTGAGCATCTCAGGAGTGGAAAATCTTTCCCCCATTCTTGCTTTTGATAAGATGGAAGCTGGAAATTTAACATCTGCTCCCTCCAACGAGTGAATTTAGTAAGTCTGAAAGAGATGTCTTTAAAAATGCTGGATTATCAGCTCTTTGAAATGGAAAGCTGTCTGTCCTGTCTAGCATTCTGTTTTCTGTCCAGTGGAGCCTAAAACTTGTTTTGCTCGGCCAAGGAAATGTAAAATGAAGGGGAAAAATCTGCAACACGCTCTACTGAGCTTGTTTGTTGGGATAAGATATTTTGCAGCCCTTAGAAATGAAATATTCTCTGTATACCGAAGAGAACCTGCTTTTCAGACAGGGGCTCCCCAACAAGGCATGCAGCGTGCATCAGAGATGCTTCTGCTGCGGCCACATTTGTTCCGTACAACGAAAGTGTGTGCAAAGTGGTTGCTTTTACACTTTAGAACAGGCTTCCTGATGGTTTAGGAGGAAAAAATTACACATCTCTGTCACATCCGCTTATGCTACAGTCATTCAGAGTAGCAGCTTGCCTTTTCTGGTATTAAAGAGGGAAAAAAGAACAACAGGAAGGAGAATTGTGGGGGCACCATTATTATATGTGTGCCACCTTTCAAGTGTGGCTCTTACTTGAGGATACGCGGTGTCTCTGGAAGAGCACAGTGCCGGAGAAGGACAAGGCACGTAACACCGCGCAGCAGTCACAGCTGGCTGTGAGTGATGAGTGACACTGGGCTGGCCTGCTTAAGGGAGTGCTGTCTGGGGGAGCCCCTGGTTAAAAGACTCGGCCCACTGGCAGAGATTGTCCCTCAGTGCTGCCGTACTCTGCTGCCCCACAAGAAATGCGTCTGCGAGCGCGCGGGTGCTTTTCCATTCTTCTGAGCCAGAGCCTCCGTTGCAACGGGGAATGTGCAGCCATCCCTTTGCTCCAGCTCACGTCTGTCCCTCTCAACCAAGAAGCCTTCAGCATCCTTGTGAACACCAGGAAGTCCTTCTCCCTCTTTTTCCAGCTAAGGGAAGGTGTTGGGGGAATGGACTATTTATTAGGCAGTTGCAGTAAAAAGAGTAATCTGAGAAAAGCGAGGTTGGCAGGGGTGCTGCAAATGGTTATTATAATATCTTATGTCCTTGGAGTGGGAGAAGCAGTGAGTAGAGGCAGTTTGATTGGGCAGGCTGGGAGTTGCAGCAGGTTTTATCTCTGAGTAACAGGAAGTGGTTGTCAGGTGCCCCCTTGGAAATGCTGGCCAGTCAGACTGCTCAGGAGAAATACATGTAAGGCACCCGCTGGCTCTGCCGCTGCCTGCGCCATTCGGTGTAAATGATCCAGGGGATGGCAGGGCATGGCCGGATGGTACAGCCGCGGCACCCCAAACCTCATCCTCGCAGACTCGCTTTGCGCTGGCAAGGATGCCCTTCCTGGAGAGGCACCGTGCCCTAACAATAATAATGACAATAATATTCCTCAGCAATCAAAACTGCCCTTGTTTTATGCACTTGAAGACTGAGATTACTCTGAGCCAGTAATACCCTCCACCGGCGGGCGTCTTAAATCAGACACACAGAACGCAGAGGGAAAAGTGTGGTAATTTACCTCCTCTACATTCTCCGCCACAGGCACAGCACAATGGGGTTCTTGTTCCTTCTCTTCGCCTTCCCTTCCCCGAGCAAAGCAAGGTTCCTCCCACCTGCCCACAGCCCTTCAGCGAGTGTGAGCACAACTCCCACACAAGTCTCTCTGCCAGAGTTTCAGCTGCTGGTGCTGCTTCCATGCACAGGCTGCTCTGCTTGCTGGGCTCAGAGCGTCGATTTTTAAGCTGTCTGTTGAGATTTTTTTCTTGTCTTGCTTAGCAGCATTTGGCTATTGATTTGTTCTCCCTCCTGAACACCCACGTCCCTCTTTAGGGTGCCGAGTGATGCCTAAACAGAGGAAAGCTGAAAGCAGAAGGAGCTTCTTGGTGGGGTGAGAGGTTTGCATGATCGGTGGTCTCTGTCCGCGGTCCCAGGGACCACATCAGCTTTCCTGCCGGATTGCCCTTCGGTGGTCATCCCATACCTGTGTGGTCTGAACAGGCACCTGGGTGCCCTCCAGTCCCCAAAGTCCCCAGAGGAGCTGAGGGAGTTTTGACTTCGTGGGGTTGCACGTCGTGGATGTGGTATCACCCACCACTCTGAAGATGTTTCCTACAGTGGGAAGTCTCTTATATGCAGAATTTTGCTACTCAGTTTCACCTCTTTTCACTACTTGCCACAATTAATAATAAATAGGCTTTGTTATTAATCAATTAATCATCCTATTAATAATAGGATATTATCCTATTAATAATAAATAGGATATGCATGAAAGTGCAGTTGGCAGCTCTCTGCTGACTGATGTGTTAAAGAGTCATTATTTGGATTTTTTTCTTATAACCGATGTTCTATTTTTAATTTGTTACTGATTCTCCAGGTAGCTCCTGTCTTCAGATGAGGAAATATTCCCGATGCCTTCTTTTTATGGATCATGATTCCCTTTATTTTGAGAAATTGGTCTGAAGGCACAAGCAGGATGAAAAGGATTAGAATGACGAATTGACCAACAGGATGAAAATGACAAATAATATGTGGGCTGCACTCTTCCAAAAATCCAAGAATAAGTAAAGCTTCTGTCAAAGTGCTTTGAGGAGGAGGTTGATAATAATTTTTTACCTGTTTTTTTTCAAAGTGAGGTCGCTAACTTCTTTAGATAAATGTTTAAATGTCCGAAAACCTGGCCTATGTTAATAAAAGCACCTCAAAATAGATTTTACAGGCCAATTTTTGTGAATGGGAGGTTGAGATAAGGAAAAAAATAATTCAAAAAATCAATTGGTGACGCCTCTGGTAGCAACCCAGATTCAAGCCTCTCGCATGCTGGACCTATACATATGTGCAGAAAGGCTTATCTGTAGTAGTCCCCGCTGACTGATGGCTTTTCAGCCTGGTGCCTCTCAGAACGGACCTGGTTTTTAACAGAGCTGTTACAAGGTTCTTAAGTAGAGCCTGGTGATCAGAGGGACTTCTCAGCGGTGTAAGTGCTCCTCTGATCTGTTTCTCTCTCCTCAAGTTTTTTCCCCACTTTGTGGAGGGGCGCAGGAAGAGCCTGAATTTTGGTGAGCCTGGATTGTTTCCCAGTCTGGCTCAGCCTGATTGCAGTAACACCGAGGTCAGTCTGGGCCCCCGTTTTCCCTTGTCGTTCTCTCATTTTGATAGGCACCCTATGGCAATGGAAAGCAGTCCTGAGAATGGGTGTAAGCGAGGGAATTTTTGCTGACAGAGGAATTATGTGAGCTTGGGCCCAGAGGAAGGCTCTCCACGTGCGAGGGGAGCCGTGCCGTTCTCCTGTCGCTTGGTGAAGTTAGGTTTGCACCGCTGCCTCAGCACAGCTTGTTAGAGCAGTGGTGCTTTCCTTATCTTTGCCCAAGCCCCATTAAATAGCCTCCTGTTTCTCTTGCAGCCACCGGACGCCGTTGTGTACGCGGTGAAAAGCTGGCCTGATTTGGGCAGCTGTTTCCTCTGCAGCCTTCGCCTCCCGCAGCTGCCAACGGTGCCGCAGGGCAGGCAGGGCCAGGGTCCACGTGGCAGCTGAGCACCAAGGAGCTCCGGGCACAGTAGGCTGTTAGGGAACTGGGTGGCTTGCGTTCCCCTCGGAAGCTTTCCCAACAGAAAGCAGTGCCAGGGAAGGTTTAGGCTTGACATTAGGAAGAAGTTCTTCACTGAGAGGGTGATTGGCCATTGGAATGCGCTGCCCGGGGAGGTGGTGGAGTCACCATCCCTGGAGGTGTTCAAAGAGAATTTGGATGAGGCACTTAGTGCCATGGTGTAACTGACAAGTAGGAGTAGATGTAGGTAGTAGGTGTAGGTGTTGGGCCATAGGTTGGACTCAATGATCTCAAAGGTCTCTTCCAACCTTACAATACTGTGATACTGTGATCTCTACTAACAGAGGCTTTCCTGTGGAGCAGCTTCCTCGGTTGTGTTTGTAACATCCTGTTAGAAGGTGCCGGCATCCAGACTTGCTTTGTTGCTGCCTCTGTCAGCTGATTGTTTGGAGAAACGTTTTAGTTGCTACTCGAGTTTTTTATCTCCGTACCACTGCCTCGGGATCTGCGAGATTTGTGAGCAACGTACGGCAGACACACAAAGAACGCTGGTTCAGGAAGGACACACAGCCAGTCATTTGGGAAGGGAAGGACCTTGGTGTTGGACTCAGCAACTGAAGGACCCGCCATCAGCTGTCTTTGTTGCAGTGCAGGCCTGAGTCTATTTCAGGAGCTATGCTAGATATATTTGCTGGGGGTGTTCAATAAGAAAAGTGTAATTCTGTGTTAGTTGGGGAATATTTACCTACCTTTGGGTTCTGTCCTGCAGTTTGTGGGTATATCTGTATCTAACAGCAATTCTGAGGACTTGGCTTTACGTAGATGGCAACAAGCAATTGGCTGACCTCTTGTACTGTCACCTCAAGTGTCTTTTCTTTTAAAAATGATGCTACTTAGCCCAGATTTCTATTGGAATAGTTTGGTGCCTTCCCAAGGAGCTCTGATAGGTAGCTTTCCCCCTCCCATTTCCTTCTGACAACTTTGAAAAATGGGAACAAAGCTAATAATAGTGGTTTGCACCTACGTAAGTCCTTTTGTGTGATGAACTCAGGTATGCCCTGTAAATGTTGGAAGGGTCTTGTAGTCTTATTGTGAGCTAAATACTGTGAATACCTTTCTACCTGTTCTACGGTGAAGACCATGTGACACACGAGGGTGATGCAGTCTATTTTCCCAAGAGCAAATGCTGGGTTAGGTGGTGAAGGGAGCCTCGTGGGGTGTCAGAATTAATTTCAGCCCAGTTAATATTCCAGTGTGCAGCAGAGATGTGCCACACTTACACGTTGATGCAGGACTCTGACAGCCAGGTAGAGTGCTGAATCAGGGTGGCAGCTTCTTGGTTTTACCTGTGCAAAAAAGAATGTTAACTGTCTGAACCCTGCTCTCCACAGGATGTGCCTCCAGCAACCACTGCTTTTGTCTGCTTGGTAATGATGGCTGGGAGCTGCAAAACCAGCTCTGTTAAGGTCACGTTTAGTTTGGCAAAGATTCCTGATGGGCAAAAGAAGCTTGTGGGGCCTCTGCACAGACCTGAGGGTGCCACAAGCCACAGATCAGCCAGCTTCAGGATTGTGATGTTTGCTGGGGGGTTTATTTATTTATTTATAGCTCAACCCTAGCAATTTGTGTTCCTGTAGATCACTGAAACCCACCAAAAAAAGACAAAGCACCGTATATTCTGAGCTCTGGTCCTCCCTCAGAAGAGGGAACTGAGGAAGCTGAAGTTGTAAGGAAATTTGTACCAAGCCCCCCTGAAGACAGAGGTGCTGATTGCAGGTGAAATGGCATGAGGTATTTCTCCTCCTCCAGCCAGCAGCAATGCCTCCCCCGAGCCGTTTCTCCTGCCCCCCTGGCTCACTCCTCCATGGGAACCAGCCGTCCGGCACTCGCTGCCCCTCGCCGCTGGGCCCCTGGGCACTTCGCCCGATTCACAGCTGCTGTGGGGAGCTGCTGGTTTGCTCTCTCCTACTATAATAGCATCCTTATGAGGCTTCCCCCAGTCTGTCTCTCCTCTGCAACAGAGAGTTGCATGTTTCCGCGTGTGGCTTATGCTGTGGTGTTTGGGTTCGTTTAGAATGCTCCTGGGAGTGCCTCATAACTCTAGAAAGAAAAAAGGAAGAGGGGGGAAAAAAATAAAATGGGAAGGTCAGGGGAATCCTAGTCTCCAGCAGGAGTAAGACAGGTAAGACAGAAGAACATGAGAACAAGAAGTGGGTTTCTGTGGGAAAATTGTTCTCGCTGAACTGGCTGTGCGGCGCTGTGGGGCTGTGTCAGTGCAGGCACCTGCCTTCTGCTGAACGGACTTGGAAGTGCTCAGGAAGCACTGGGAAATCCCAATTTTTCAGTGGAAAGCTGGTGATAAGGGCAGTCCGTTCAGAGAAAATGCCAGCCAACGGTTCTCAACCGTTTTCAGGCTTGATGTGTTTTCAATACAAGGGGTTGTGCTTTCTGAAGAGTCTGGTGCTTAAATATTGGGTGTGTATTATTTTGCAGAAAGTGCCTGCTATGTATTGAGTCCAGGTTCATCCAGGCTTACACTCTTTATCCTAAAAATCAGGCAGAATTTTATTCCAGATGTGTTTTAGAGTCATTTCCAAATTAGGCTTTCATCACCTTTCTTTCCCTGAATCTTTACTTTCCCCTGGCTCGACAGCCCCAGTAATACCAGCGCTACCCCATGTGCTGTGCCCAGTGGTTTCCCCTTGACTCTACCACATGGTCGCCGTGAGCGCCTCATACGCAGAAACACAGGCTGCATTATTCCCACTGTTTTTCCCTTACAGGAATTTCCTCCCCTTTTCTGCCTGACTTCCGGTAGGATAACCTTGTAGATGGTGTTTAGAGAAGCTGTTGCGTTCGTTACCTCATGCGCTCTTGCTGTGCTCTAATTACACGACAGACAGAGGATTCAAAAGGGGGGAGTAGCATCCTCATGTCTTTAGCCGTAGTCCTAGTCACCAGCATGAGAATCAGGTGTCTGGGCAAGGTTCACTCTAGCGTTTCATCTCCCATTTGGTTTCTTTCTGGACCCAAACAAATTTACCAAAACAAATCCTTTTTGTGCAATCACAGGGAATTTCAGGATGAGTCTGATACTTTTCGTTGTTGACTGCTGCAATCTGCAGTGCACGGAATTTGTCTCTAACCTTTCAAAGGTAAAGAAATAGCTTGCACTTAATTCTAAATGTATCTTCTGTCCCAAAACACAAAGTAAATAGTCACGGAGTTGTAGGAAAGGAGGGATCTGCTGCCTTATTAGTAATGTAGATTAATGACAATATGGAAAGAATTGCAGTGATTTCTGACAGTGTGAAAAGAAGTGCAGTGATAGCATTCAGGTTACCAGAGAAAGGGTCTTCCATCACCAGAAGATTGTAAGTCTTTCCCCATTGTTCGTAACTCACTAGTTGGCTACTGGAAATAACAACTCTTTTAAGATATTATTTACCCTCCTAGGCAAGATCGATATGTTTTTGGAGATATGTGTGCTTCTGTGGATGTCATTGGTAGTTTCAAATCAATAGTGGGAAGTAAACTTTAAGCCAAATACTGCAATCTTGTGTTAATCCTTCTGTGAGAAAATTTCCTTTGGCTCTGATTTGATATGAGTGAAAGGAACAGGAGAGAAAAACAAAACTGAGAATGCGGTATTGACAGAATAGTCACTGCAGGAAAAAAGTGTCACTTCTCAGGTGCTTGCTATAAATGGAGTGAAAGGGATGGAGCAGTGGAACCAGTCTGCACAGGTCTGATGGTCACTGATATGTCTGCTTAGGCTTTCATGTAGCTATAGGTGACTTACCCTGTGCTTGTGGAAGCGTATCCTGTTCCTGAAGCAAAGAACTGGATTACCTCCTCAGTTTGTTCCATTCCTAATTTCTCTGGCTAACAGATCAGTTTTGTAATCAAAGTGAGATGATTGAATGCTTTTGAATTGTTGACATTACTGTTAGGTGTCGGATAAATCACCCCTGTCCGCTTGGGGGAGATGTTTGGTTTTTTTGTACTACGTATGGATTCCCCCAAAATCTTCCCTTTGTTCTGAGGGAGGAAAGATTGCTCCTTTGCAGCAATCAAAAATATAGGTCTCTGAAGCCATAAAGCATTCCACCGCAGGTTTTAGAATGAGATATGGCAAAACATGTCATCTGTGCTTTTTCTTCTTCTAAGAGTAGTCTAGTTGAATTCCTTATATGCTTGGTTACGTGCCGCCACTCAAGGGGAAAAATAGCATGCGTTGTTCTTATTTATATGACCGGCACAGTAATGATACAACCTGAGGCAAAGATCTTATTGGACTAGACTTCACAAATTCAGAATTTTCCAAAGGTATTATTCAGTAGTTTCAGAATATTTTAAAATGGCAATGAAAACATTTTTCCTTTTTTCTCCGACATAGACATTTTGTATAGGTTTGGCAGTTCCAAGCAGATCTCGGTTTGCAATAGCCCTGACAGCATTTATTACGATCTGTCAAGTCAGTAATTCGTAAGCTCCGGATTTACGGAATGATTTTTATAGTTAGCATCTAACAAGTCACAATGGATTTAATCTTTTCATTGCGTCGTGTATCTCTGTGAATTTTCCAGTTAATTCATGCAACTATTTTTATTCCTGTGGCACTGACTGGGCTCTCTGATATCGGTACAACTGTCACTTGAAATGATGATTAATAGAAGATGTGCCAAAAAATTGGTGCTCTGTAGACTGCTTTCTTCAGTGACATGAATGTGAAAACAAGGGTTTAGCTAAAAATTATTACAGCTTATTTGTTGTAAATTATGAAGCATAATAGCATGTGGGTTCATTCAGAGGCAGAGCACATCTACACGACTGCCTTCTTGCATAGTTCCTAGATGTTCAGAGCGATCATTTACTTTAACTGGAAGGACGTGCAAACAACAGGATTGAATGAAACAGTCCAACACAAGCGTACTGAGCGTTTGGTTTATGCATTTGTCAGCAAAACCCCAGTGCATAATCTGGTTCTCTAATTTAGAGAACTGAATCCAAAGCCAAACATTCAGTCTTTCTGGTCGTTTTTGTTAGGTGGAAACCTCAGAAGTTTTGCTTTTTTAGTAAAATGGAATGTAAAAACCAAAAAAGGTTGCATGGAAGTGGTGAATGCTGTTTAACTGAAGTCCAGTAAAAGGAAAGCTGAAGCTTCCACCTTCTACTTATTTTCTTTTCCTTTGTTCATGCGAATAACAGATAAAATGTAAGCAAACAAAGAATTTTACTATTTGAGTTGTGGACCAGTTTGTGGACTTGCTGGAGAAAAACACATGTATGAGCAAAGCTAGGGAAAATTGCGTGTACAGAGTTCAATCAAGATGAACATTTTTTGCAGACGAATTTCTCTCTTAAAAATATACATGGGAGAAATTGAAATGTTCCATGTCTCAGATTCCTGAAAAGAGCTGTAAGAGGTACTGTAAGAACGTCTTAATCAGCTAATTCCTAAATGATTTATTTTATTCTAGAGAAGCTTTCGGTATTTCAACTTCTGTTCCATATCAAGGAAAAGGTAAACACCAAAACAATTACTCAGGATGAAAAGTCTGTTTCATCAGGTGAAGTTCTTTATCAAAGTAAAACCAGCTTTCATTGAGAATAGCGGGTGGTTCTGGAATTCCGTGTCCATTTTTGCCTACAGCTTACCTTGTGTCCAACCAGAGCAGTACCTTCCCGACAGCCCGCAATCCTGGGTAGCTAACCAGCCCCTGCAGAGCATCCCCTGTGTCTCATCTCAGGGGTCATGCATCTCCTAATTAATATGCCTATCAGAATTGAGGAATCAGTAGCTGCAGAAAGCGCTACTCACCACAAATGGAGTTCGTTACAGACCCAGTAGATGGACTTTCAAGTTCTGCTGGGTTTGGGAGAAGAAAATTAGCAAAGAGTAGAGAGAGGAAGGGGAGAGGTAGAAAAGCTGTCCCCGTATGACCTGGTGCTCTGTGCTAGCTGGAATGGTTGTGGTTCACCTGGATGATGAGGATCTCCATTTCTCTTGGTATTACAAAGACACCTGGTGCACCGACTCCCCTTCCATTTAGAGGCGGAGATGGAAAGTTCCTGGAGCCAACTGGAGACAGGTAAAGGGACAGTGCAAGCAGGGACAGTGGATCCATTTGTCCATGTCCATTTCCATGTGGCCATTCATACCTCAGGTAGGACAGACCTCAACCCCACGGTTTGCGCTGGTAAAAGAGCCTTTTCAGAAATGCAACTGGACGCACCTTTATTTCTTTGTCTGAGCCGAAGGAGCTGTGAAGCTGTAATGTAAGTGTTGTTCTTAGATTTTTTTTTTTTATCCATTTGTCAGATATACTGAGCAGTGTTTCCAGCCCCTTCTGTTCCCCTTTTTAAACAGATTTGCTCCCCCACTTTTGCTGGTTTTCTGCCCATTCAGAGTCTCTTTTATTTATCACTAATACGCAGAACTCAAGTTCTTTGGGTTTTGCACTTTTCTATGGGAAAACTTCCTATTGGAGTCTTGTCCTTGCTCTCCTTCTGTAGAAGCAGCTGTTTGCCAATATATTGCAGGTAATTTTCATTTAGTGTATACTGTTTAATGTACTTGTGCATTTTAAGGGAAGCAGCACCCAAATGCATGTTTCCTAATCATGGGTTACTCTTGTATTCCTTTCCTTTAGCATTCACAAGCGTGTTATTTGACATGTTAATTATTACATTGGTATATGACTAAGGATACAAATATCTCCTTATTTTTCCCCCTCCTTTCACTTAACATTTTATATGAGAAGATCAGTACATTTTGTCTGTGAAAAGCCCTGGATTAAATGCCACCCACAAATGATTTTCTGCATGTTTTATTTTGCCAGAGGAGCTTGTCAGACATTGAGGAAAATAATGTAACATTGGCTGACCTAAGACTTCAATTAACTAACAAGGAAGTTTACAAAAGCTGTCATATTAACTTTGCACATCGTTTTACTGGGGCAGAAATGCTTTGTCACACAGCCCTTATTTCTTGCTTTGCTTACCTCAAGGCAGGAAGCACAAACAGGAAAGACATTTATTCCTTATTTCTGATGCAAATAGTATTCTGCAAATATTAGACGTGGGGAAGAGGTTTCCTATCTATCCGTCGTTCCTGTTTCAGCCCGGTACAACCCAAATAATTGGTGTTTGACTTGTGTGCTTAGATTAGCACACATAGTAACATAAAGAAGCTAGTGAATGCAGCCTTAAAAGTTCTCTCATCTCAGATGCTTCAGGTAGGATTGTGGAGGGGACTCTGGATGTAGCACAGTCCAGTAGCTCTTCTATCATTTGCCACAACGAGATAGGGGAATTGTGCCTGGTGGTACTTGCTGATTTTGAGCCAAATTAGGAAAGCACTGAACGAAGCACATCGTTGTAACTTGGGCTCAGGGTCTCTATCTAAGTCTTATCTGTGCAGAAGAGAGGTGAACTATCAAAATTAATGGCAATCAGTCAGCATAATGTACCGACACACACAACCCCCTGAGTTAGTCGCCGAGCAGCAGCGTAACATGTGCCCCAAGATACTAGAGGTACAGCTAAGTGGCTTCTGTGGTGGTGTTCCTGCTGCTGTGAGAGGGTTATTACATGTGAAAGGTCATGATTATTGAAGTGAAACACTGATATTGTGTTCATCTTCTGTCTGTTGCCCCACAGATGGGTTGTTGTGAACGTCCAGCTCTTCGTGCTGTTCTAGGGAGGTTTATGAGAAGACTGATGCTGTGAGTTTATAGAAATAGAGTGCCTTGTTGAGTAGAAGGCTCGGACTTCAATTTCCAGAGGTTTGCGGGCAATGGCAGGTGTGTGAGGTGGCCTCCTGTCTTCTCCGGTCAGTGCCAAGGACAAATTTTGCATTGATATGGAGTAGGTAAGAGCAGAGGGCTTTGTGCTTTCCATAGTTGCATTTTCCAAAATGTGGTCAGCGGGAAGATTGCTGTAGATAAACTCCTCTTTCTGTTACGGGTGACCTCTCTTCTTATTTTATCCCGTTGTTGTAGAGTCCAAGTGTTCAGGTTTCTGCTCCAGGCAAAAGTTGTCATGGCAAGAGAGGGAAGAAAGAATAAAAGAGGGGGTAAATGTTGGAAAGGCAAAGTGTTCAGGATGTCATACGACAGAGATAAGGTCAAATAAACTAAATACAATACTAAATACAAACTAAAATAAACTAAACACAAACCTAGACTAAAATGGCTTAGTGAAAAATACAGGAATTAATGTTATGGTGATCCTAACAGAAATATGTCGTGTTAGATGGATACAAATATGGGGAATAAGATCCTTTGTCATTAAATGGTCTTTCTCTTCATGCCTTCAGTGAATTTACTTGTCTAAGTTGTAACGCAGAACCCGGGATTCTCCTACGGTACAAGAGGTCGTCAGATGAAAAGGACATGATTTAAAGCAAATGTGCCCTCTCAAACACTCATTTCTCAGCAAGAGTAGCAAAGCATAATGTAATTAAAACAACTGTCTGTAGTGTTACTGTACAGTCACATTGAGTAGAGAATACCTTGAATTTCATTGTAAGGTCAGACACGTGGAGAGGAAGGGTTGCCGCTCCCTGTCAGACAGCAGTATTCGCAGGGGCTGCCAACCCAGCTTCGGAAAATGAACAGATTAGAAGTTCTTGGCAGTGATTCCCAAATGCTCCGGAGACTCAGTGCAATCAGCAGCTTTGACATTTTGGCCACCTACTTAAATAGTGTTGGCTATAAACATCACAAGGCGAATGGTCACCCCCTTACGTGCTGGGCCCGGGACATATGCTTCCTGCCTTCTGTCTCGGGAGCATCTAAACCAAGGAGCTCTTTGATGATACCCTGTGAGTAACTTTTCAGATCACAGCAAAGAAGAGGTATTTGCCTGTTAAGCACAGCCGTGAGTACCAGAGGAGGGGAGACAAGGGTTTCTACAAGACTTTCAGGTGAGCATATATGACAGCACCCTAAGTCTATGAATTTGAACATCCTTTGCGTTGTTTAGCCAAGAATGAGTGCTGCTTCATATGGATGGTTCAGAGATTAAGTTGAAAAGAAGATCCGCATGCCCACTACTCCCTAAAATACAGTATTTGTTTGTCCACATATTTTATGGGAAAAACTGCTCATAGCAGCAGTTACCCCAGTGTGAGTGCCTGACTTTAGGAAACTGGATCTGTGTGTAAGCACCAAAATACCAGATCTGTACAGATACTTGAATGAATGCATGGAACTGGAGGTGGATGCATACATAAGCGATGGCAGGAGTATATTTGCTTGCAAGCCTGCTTTAGTGCTGAGAAAATCAAGGTAGCAATAGTTAATACAGGTCCATAACACCTCCAGGTACGGGGAATCCATGACTTCTCTGGGCAACCTGTGCCAGTGTCTCACTACCCTCATAGTAAAGAATTTTTTCCTTACCTCTAATCTAAATCTACCTTCTTCCAGGTCAAAGCCATTACACCTTGTCCTATCACTACGTGCCCTTGTAAAAAGTCCCCTTCAAAGTTCCTTGTAGACCTCTGGGTACTGGAAGGCTGCTATAAGGTCTCCCTGGAGCCTTCTGTGCTCCGAACTGAACAATCCCAACTCTCTCAGCCTCTCTTCACAGGATAGGTGTTCCAGCCTCTTGTGAGAATCATCTTCCTCCTCTTGAAGTAGGTCTCTGGGATGGATGTAGTCCCTGTAGTAAGGATGGAGATTTTCTTCAGGTTTTTATTTGTCTAGTTGCACCTGCTGGACACATCTAAAATGAATGCTGAGATAACATCTGGGAAAAAAGTTACGTCTCAGGAAGTGAAAATAGAAAACATAGTGGAGGCAAGGAGAGTTAAGAAGACTGAGGCAGCACATGTGAAGCAATGAAATATTCACGTGAAAAAACACATTTTCAGAATGATGAGGGAACCTCTGAGGGGCTGAGCTTCTGTTTTAAGATACATGGGAAAGATGAAAGAATAAAGGAAAATTAATAGTGCAGAAAAAGCTTTTGCTCTCTATTTGTGTAGCTGTTAATTTCTGTCACACCCACTTTGATACCAGGGGAGCGTTGTTGTTTCCTACTGCTTTTTAGCTGTTGGATTTGGGTAACGCGGCCTTTCCTAAGTCTGATAAATTGTTTCTTCCGGCAACTTTAGCACAGCACAAGAGAAATATTTCAATTGTGTGGTTTACACCCGCACCAAGAAAATGAGTTAAGGATTGCAGAGACACGCACAGTAATCTGAGATGTGTATTTATTTGAACTGGTGTCAAGCAATTCTCCTTAGTTAACCGCGTCTCAGCAGTTTTCTTCTGATAAAATAATTAACATGCAGATAGATGGCTGTTGGCCAGCCATCCTTCATTCTCATTTTTTTGGTTTGCATTGTTTGTGACATTGCTTCAAAAGCAGTCCTGTAATATTCTCGGCAAATTGATCTTTCTTTCCTGATTAACGGTCTCTTTAGCAAGTTCTCTTTCCTTCACTGCGTATGGACGCAGTGTGCCTGCGGTGTAAAGCTCTCAGGGAATCACATGGGTTGGAAGGGGCCTCTGGAGGTGCTCTGGTCCAGCCCCCCTGCTCAAGCAAGGCCACCTAGAGCCTTGTGTGCCTTTCCCTGATGTAACAGTAGCAGCATCCCAGCTCAGAATACAGAATAGCAATGCTACTGCTGCCATGGGCACACGAACCACGGACTGAGCAGATCCTGTAAGCAGCAACTGTAATTTAGCTGTCTAGGGAGACAGCTGAGCAATAAATGACAACCTCCTCCCACCCCCCAAAAATAAAAATAATTTTCTTGTTACAGAGCAGGTGAGCTTTTCCTGTAAGCTGTGATAACTCATCAAAAGTTTGCTTATTTTCTGATTGTGCTACTGAGAAATTGTCTTGAGACGCATAGTACTGATCATTCTTTATATTTAGAAATATATATTTCTAAGTATATATTATATATTTAAATATATATATATAAATATATATATATATGACTGTGACCCAGAGTAAGATTTGAAACAGAAACGCAGAAAGTGTTAATCACTGGTTTTCTTCTCCTTTCCTTGTCAACCGCAGGTAATGCAGGTAGTGAAAGAACAGATAATGAGAGCGCTCACTACCAAGCCTAGCTCTTTGGATCAGTTCAAGAGCAAACTTCAGAATCTCAGTTACACAGAAATACTGAAAATACGCCAGTCTGAAAGAATGAACCAGGAAGATTTCCAGTCTCGTCCGATTCTGTAAGTACTGTCTTCTCTCCTCACTTGGTTTTGCATGGAAGGATTAACAAATGTGACATTTGTGAGCTCTTCAGGGGGCACCCCAAGGACGAAAGCTGTCCAGGGAGCCGTGCTCAAAAGCAGTAGTGTGGCATCTGCTTGAAGTGCATTATATTTTCATCTACTTGAAGTGCATTATGCTTCCTTCTGCTGGGAATCGTAACTTTTTCTTTGAGTTCAGTTAATCGAGGTTCAGCAAATCCCTACTGGGTCTCACATGGCTTATTTGTATGAAACAATGCTTTGACATTTCCTAGCTTGCATGATTGTGCGTGTGAACCTGTGGTGGTGGCTTTTAAAAAAAAAAAAAAAACAAAAAAAAAACCAACAAATAAACACTGCAACTTTGTCTTCTGTCCAGGGGTCTTTAAAAATTCCAAATGTCACTTCTCTGACTGAGACGGGGAGAGGCTTAGAAGAAGAGGAGCCAATACACACTGGCTCCACTAAAGACTGATACTGTGTGTGACTGTCTTTGTTCATGGCATTATCTTGGGTGTTAATGACAAGCGGTTACTTATTTATAAATGGTAACATTCTGGCAGCTAGCTAATGGGTTTCTTATTTCCTTGTTGTTTATTGCCAAGTATCAAATGCTAATATTTCCCCCATAGGTCTTTAAAGTTTCTCAGAATATCCTTTGTTCTGTTGTATGAAAAATGGGAGGCCATACTTGGCTGTGGACCAAGTCTGGGCTTGTGGCTGAACTGATGGCACGGGGCAGATGCCGACTCTGTGGGGCGCAGATGATGTGCTGAGAATAGCAGGAAGCTTTTGAGATCAGAGGAGAAATGGTGAGGACTACAGAAGCGTCGGCTGAAATGTCGTGAAACCTTGACCCCGTTGCAAGTGGAATGGGTAGTGATTTTCAGAATCTCCTTTCCAAGGCAAAGGTATAGGGAAGGATTTGGACGAGGGTATTTCCGAAGTGAGGTGTTGGATACAGTTATCTAAATACAAACTCTGGGGACACATTCCTCCAGGGACAAGAGGGCAACAGCGGAAGCGTGAACTAGGCAGAATTACTCACTTAAATTTTAATCCTACCAATGTGGATCAAGGCGCGAATGCTTCTTTTATGTTTTCAGTGCTTTAGAAGAGAGGACCTAATGCCCAATTAGAACTGATGTCACTCATAGTAACGTATCATTTAAAAAGCCACAAGTGCTTCCAGTCAGTTTTGCATCATTACACTGCTCAGAAATCCCCTGCCAGTCCCCTGCAATGTTTAGTTCAGAGCTGCTCGGTACTGCTAAGCTTGTTACCAAAGCTTCTCCTTTTCACCGCTTTCCCTGTGAGTCAACTATTTTAAGTCTGATACAGGTCACATAATTATATTCTCTTGCACCATAACCTAGCCTTGTGAAACTTGTCAGTGCCCTCTGCAAGCGCTTGTATTTCCAGTTCCACTCTGGCTAGTTGCTGCCGCAGTGTGGAGTCTGCTTCCCATCGTGGAAACAGTGAAACGGCCACCTCAAATAGTTAAAGGCAACTAAAGTGTTACCAGAGACTCATTTCAGATTCAGGACAAAGGCTAAGCCTAAAGGCTCTAGAGGCTGAGTAAATCGATAAGATGTTTAAGCAATCACAACTGCACTTGCAGAGATTTAAGTCTATGCATTTGCATTTTGATTTCATCTATGATCACTTATTCTTGACTGTGAAAAGAAACGGTTCTTTCATTTTCCCCTTTGATTTGATTCCCTGTACTGAACTGTCTCAAATTGCATAGATGGCACAATTGATACAAGAACAGAATGATGGCCTCATTGTGAGGAACAAGGCCGAGCGAAGAGAGCAGTCGTGGCGGTGCTGTATATTTTAAAGCCTTGCAGATACGCTATAAGAGCTCGCGCACAATAGCGGATGTAAAGTTATCAGGCCTTGTTTAATTCTGTGTGAATATGGCAATCAGATGATGGGGTTTCCTGCACTGAGCGTGACAGAAGTCTTTCTTCGGCTGTTTGCTGTATGAAGCACTGAAGTTTTAAGTTTTCAGGCTGCTGGATGAGAGAAGCTTCAGATGGGAAGTGTTGCCTTAGATCCTTGTAACTACAACCCCTTGGCTTTGCAAGGATTAATTGTTTCTTTTGTGTGAGCAGTGTTCTGTCATGTGAGGTGAAGTTTTTTCAGTTTATACTTTTGATTAGGGAAAGTAGAAGTCCTTCCGAACAGAGTTGACGTAAGATTGTGGGATCACTGTTGGTCATCCAAACTGCCGTTCCACAATGAAATGACAGAGTATCCCTGGTTCATTTTGAACGGCTGTGGAAGAAGGTGTGTAGGAGTCCTGTGAGGACCAGATATCTACTTGACACATTAGGTGGCAACAAAGGTAGAATCACAGAATCATCCAGTTGGAAAAGACCTTTGAGATCATGGAGTCCAGCCGTACCTGTCCACCTACTAAACCTTGTCCCTGAGAAACTCATCTATGTGTCTTTTAAACACTTCCCAGGGTGGAGACTCAACCACCTCCCTGGGCAGCTGTCCCAGTGCTTGACCACCCTCTCTCTCAGTGAAGAAATTTCTCCTAATATTCAGTCTGAACCTCCCCTGGCACAACTTGAGGCCACTTCCTCTCGTCCTATCGCTGTCACTTGGGAGAAGAGACCAACGCTCACCTCGCTACAACCTCCTTTCAGGCAGTTGTAGGCAGTGGTGAGGTGTCTCGTCAGCCTCTTCTCTGAGCTGAACAGCCCCAGTTCCCTCAGCCGCTCCTTGTAAGACTTATTCTTGGGTCAATACTGGATAAAGATGTGACATCCAGGTGTAGACTTGGGCAGTTAACGTGAGCTGGGGGGCCAGTGCTAAGTAACATCTGGGTGAAAATTAGCAGCAATCAGGGAAACAGAGGGAGGGATGTGGATGCTTTTCTCTGCCATGTTACAAAGAGTCACTAATGCCTGCTCTGAATGCATGAAGTCATTAGGAGAGGGCATAGCTACCAGCCAGAAAGATAAAAGGACAGAACACATGAAAGGAGTTCTGGGATTACTCTTCTGTTGTGTTGTAATGATTTAAATGTCTGTAACATGTCCCATCCTGGAAGGAAAACAGCTAACAAGGAAGAGTCTTTACTATTAGCTGGAAGGGTAAAAGCTGGAGATAAATATCACTGGTGCTGTAGAAGAACTAGAACAATCTCAAGAATTTAAAAATAATTTCTAATGATTTTCAGATTTGCCAGCAATTCAGGTCTGTTATTTTAAAGGCAAGTAACTGATGTTACAGTATCTTTAGCACCTATTTAATGATAACCATCCAGTGTCTGTTTATACCAGTCTTGAAATCCGTCCAGCTGGAGATCTAGCCTGCAGCCTAGACTGCTGAGTAATCAACACCGTGTTTTAACACTGTTCTCCTCAGCCCCTGCTCCCAGCTCTTACCTGAGGAATGGAGAAACTCATCAGCTCAGTAAAGGCAAGACATTTATTCATGCACAGAATTCTTTTAATCACAGTATTTAAACATTCAGCATATTCATATCTCAATTTCCAATGAGAGAACAACAGTGCTTGAAATCTACCCTTCGGGATTAATAATGCATTTCCAAAAGGTGTCCTGTTTCTATAGTTACAATGCTTCCTTGATGGTTTTTTGACCAGCTAGATTTTCACAGCTTGTAAAAGTGCAGTGGGTTGTGCATCAGGAACTCCAACCGTTTTGTTAACACCTGGAGGGGACGGTGGCATTTTTCTTTAAAGGCCTCATCTTTCTAGCAGAGGACCTCAAGTGGTTTCAGTGGGGCTGTGGCAGATCAAAGGTGTCAGATCCAAATGAACGTGGAAATCAGCGGACTGGCCTCCCAAAGTTTTCAAGAAGACAGAATTTTTTGTTATCTCTCTGAGATACCACAGCTTTGCTTCCTTTTGATGATGATTGCTGGAACATACTGCCAGACAGAATGATTTCTGGTATTACCTAATTTGCACTGCAATGCAAAATTATGTATCTGACACACTTCGTATTTTATAAATCCTCTACGCATTCAGTTATTTTTTTCTTCTTACTAGGCTTGCTGTCGAGTTGATGTTTAAACCTGTCTTTTATGTATTCTTAAATGAATCTAAGTGAGGACATAACTGATGAATTCAGACATCTGTGAATCCTTGTGATGGTGTATGAAATAAAACTTTAAATATTATGCGCATACGTTTTCTGCCTAGTTCTTGACATGTTGAACTCGTATTAAAGTAGGATGTAGTAAGTGGATTTTCTGAAGGATATGTAATATTATTTCTAAGTGCACCGTGGGTTTCTGCACTCCTGGGCAAGGGTAAAGTTTGGTCCTCGAAAAATCCCTAGTCATGGGTTAGTCTTCCGCAAAATTGTGATAATAATTAATTGATTAGATGGCATGGGATTAAGAACGAGCATGTAGCACTGGTCATTCTTTTAGGTCATTGGCATTGCTCACTGTTGTTTATCATTGATTGAAAATGTGTTTTAGCCTAAATAATAGTGCTAGTAAAGTATACCCGCAGAGGATCACGCAGCGAAAGGTGACAGACCCTCAAAGAAGCTTCATGGTTCTCCTGTGATGAAAGAGCATTATTTGCCACAGAAAAACCTTGATGATGCATTATAGCAAGCGTTATTTTTAGATGAATAAAGTAAGAGACAAATGATGAGCCTGAGTCATACAGCGATGTCGTAGCAGAGAAACTCCTACAACAAACATATCCTAGACTCCCGTTCTTTGTTATAAGAAAGGTTGTTTTCTGGAGCAGACTAGATTCTGACCTAGGCCTTCCTCTGACTGTTGTCCCCTTCCAGCTCCTTGCAGAAACACCCTGTGAGACTCTGTCTCAGAGGAAAGAAGGTGGTCTTTGATTGAATTTGACAAGTGCCTACTTTCTCTCTTCCCAAGGGAACTAAAAGAGAAGATTCAGCCTGAGATCTTAGAACTGATCAAGCAGCAACGTCTCAATCGACTTGTGGAGGGCACCTGCTTTAGGAAACTCAACAGTCGGCGCCGGCAAGGTACAGCTCAATGCCTAGTCTGGCTTTTTATTGTCACTTTTGTCTAAAAGTTGAGATGAGGAATATTGCTTTTACTGTCAAAATCCTTGGTTCTGTGCTGTCTTGACTGCTTTTACCAGCTGGCATCTGAAAGCAACTCTTAGTTATGGTTCTTGCAGGATTTCCTGTGTTTCCCTGAAACTGGTTTTAGCTTTAGCACACAGATCATCTGGAACAAGTCCAGCATTTGACAAAAATCCCATCAGCAGTCTTGAGCTCTGAACGGAGTATTTTGATTTCTGCCTAGGTGTCCAGGCTTCTTGTTCATCTCGAAACAGAACCTCTGCTTCTGCAGGAATCGCACGTGAAACTTAGCGTAGCCAGAATTTGAATTTCTGAGAACTGGACCACCTTTATAGGTGCAATGAGTTCACTGTAGACCTCTCCCTCTAGGTACTGCCTGTCCTTGGTTTTTGTCTTACATTATGATATACATTAAATATTATGGTGTTTAAATAAACCTTTTGAAAGCACTTAAATCAGTGGTTTGTGTACCTTCAGATGAATACTTGATTGACATGAGAAGATTATTTTCCCAAGCCTATGAGTCATTGCTCAGTGCTGGATTTACAGCTCGTCTTTCACAGTCAAGCTTTCTATGGCAGATCTCCAAGAGGAAGATAGGCTGTTTATTTTACCTTAAAATATTGTTAGTTCATGATTTATAGGATCAAAAGCCTTAGGGGGTATACATTGGTTCCACTTACGAGTGAAGTTGAAGTTAAAAAAAAAACACTTTTAAAAAAATCAACATAATCTTCTGGTCCCTAGTTGAGAAGGTTGCTATGTATCACAACTTGCAGTGATTTTATGATTCTATGTTTATACAGAGCCAAAACAGTTCATCATATTTTGGAAACAAATAACCGTGCCTCAAAGAACTTGATCTTCTCTGAAATATACTGGGTTTTGTCAGAAGCAAGACCGTTTAGAAGGGCGTGTTTCTGCGTGCGTGTTTTATGTTAGACTCCCTGTATTCCCTGAAACAGAAGAGTAAATTGTCCCCCTGGGAGGGAGGGAGGGAGAGAGAAGACACAACCTCTATACCCGATGATCATACACGAGGCCACCAGGATCAAACTCAGTCAGGTCTAACACTGTGCAATCTAATGGTTTGTAACTACAAGCGTGCTCGGCATATGAGCCGTTCAGTTGGGATCCTTTTTTAGGCACGTACAGTGCTTGGCACAGTACAAATAGCAGATAGTGGCAGTTGGCACAAAGCAAAGGAAGCTCTCTTGAAATTAATCTTTATCTTCAGGGTCTCCTGTATCCTGAGCAGAACGAACTGTCAGACCAGGGCTGTTATGATGTCAAGAGGTAGGAGATGAAGTGAATGGAGGACCAGAGGTTTAGCTGGTGATGCTAAACCTTGGGGCAGTCAAGCTTTCAGACAATTCTTCTGAATGTCCTAAGAAAAATTGTACAAGCCCAGACCCTGAGAGTGTCTTCTGCTAGCCTTGCCCTACCTCCCTATCTCCTCTCCCCTAACCCTCTGTGTGTGTGTGCCCTGTGCTACCTGGGACTTGGGGAACCCCATCACCTGCCCGCTGCTCCATCTGCATTCGCTTGCCACGGAGCACTACTGAGGCCCTCAAGGGTCACAGTGCAGGTTGATAGGGAGCTGAAACAGAAATGTGGAGTGCTTTGAGGCATAATAATTTGCCTGTTATGTGGCAGCCTACTTCTAAGAGTAGCAAGATCAGGTAGGTGTTTTACTTTGGTCTGTATACTCCTTTCCTGTGATTCCCTTGAGACCAAATGTCACAAATCTACAGATTATACAAGAAGAACCCAAACATGCCCTACATAGGAGAAGCTGAAAGCATTAAATCGCCCATTTAAAAAATAATTAACAAGCATTATCCCATGATAAAGACTCCAGAGCAAACTTCTGTTACGACTGTTGTTTGAACATGTGGTAGGGCACACATGGTTAGTCACAGTAAATTGAAAAAATCATATTACAAAAAAATGAGCAGGGAGTTGACAGCCTCTTACGGCCTTTTGAGAAGAGGTGAAACACTTTCATATGTACTTGGCACTGGAAAGCCTCCAGTCCAACAGGTAATTCACTGGGGGGATGCTGAGGATTAAGCTGTGAGGTATCTGTAGTCAGATCTCTGCCTTTTGTGTTTCAGCACAGGATTATCATCAGCAGGATCTCTCTGTAGCTGAAATTCAGAAATATCGTTGTTGTCCCAGCGGGATCCTTAGAACTTTCAAAGAATACGTGGGCTTTCTGTTGCAAGGTTTCATAGAACTGCAGCGCTAACGCCTGTTTTTATTAAGCATTCTTAATCAGTTGGAAATGAAACAACAAAAAGTAACCTGACCTTCTGGTCGTTGTTAACAGCAGATCGTGAAGCTCTGCAAATCCCCACTTCGTTCCTTGACCATGGACATCAGCTGACAGATAGACCTCTTCAGCTTTCTCCTTCCTTAGTTAATTCCTAAAAGAAAGGGGAGAAAGGTAAAGGAAAAGCCTGCAAAGCACTTTACAACCCCAAAAGTTATTATATTATTTCCAGTACAGCTAAGTATCAGATAAAGGCATTTTATTGAGGATAATAGTGAATTCTGCTGCTGTCATCCTGTATATTAGTGGTTACGTTGCTCTTGGAAATAAATTCCTGTTTTAGCTTTAGAAAGAGTATAAAGAAATTGTGTGTTATTGAAGTGACTTTGCAACCAAAGAATGAGGTTTTCTGAACAGTAATTTTTGGAAGGTGAGGAAAAAAACATCATTGCGTTGAAAACACAACGCACCATGGAAGTAACCTGGAAAGAGAAAGCTTAAATTAAAACAAAGCATCAAATGAAGACAGGTTTTCCATCTCTTACTAGGATAAGTAACTCACAGTTTGGAACAAGAGCACACATTTTGTCTTTTTCTTCCAAGCCTCTTCTCCCTCTGTAGTCTCCCTCCCTCTCACCCTCCATAGTCCCATGAAAAATAATAATCTGTGAGTTATGACTTGCTGACAGGAAATTATTACCCAAATATACCTTCTGCATTTCTACAGGTCAATTGTTTGCCAGTCATTTGCAGGGCTTGCTGGCTTTCATCTGAGCAGCTCGGATCAGTCAGAGTGAAAAACTGTCACTACAGTTACATTAGAAAAGGAAAATACAATGAAAGGAAAAGGATGAGCCCATGTACATACATCTAAAATCCACACAAATACGTATGCTTTCAGTGATCTATTTAAAAATGGGGTCCTGTTGCTAAGTCTGTGAGGAAGTTTTTCTTTGAATGAAAGCCTTCTTTTGGTAATCTGGGACATATCCTGGGATAAAATGTTTACTCTCAGATTTTTGTCTGTGCGTATCTGAGCTATTTTCTCCCCACATTCTAAATATAGCGCTCTCTGTGTTAACCACAACGTGCTTTAACCTGGGATGACATTGGTAAGGGCATATGAGTCACTGGCCATTAGTGCATTTGGGAACACGCTATGTGAATGGCCAAGCACTCTGTAGCCCATCAGCAAAATGTCCTGCGCCTGACTATCTGCTAACAGCTTTGAATATTACTCTTCTAGTGGAACTGTACCTGATTTTGTTATTTGGGATTTTTTTTGACCTCATCTATAATATTTAGCAATGAGCTGCGATATGTTTAACCCACTGGCTGCTCTAGCAGTTATCTGAAAATCAGGGCAATTTATTTAAAACCTTTTCAGGTTAAAAAAAAAAAAACACAACCCAGAATGATTAATTATGTTTCCTACTGAAAAATCTCTAGCACCCTGAATCTGATTGCATCGGCGGTCAGTCAGCTAAAAGGCACAAGGACTCACCAGAAGGTGTAGGAAACACCCTGGGAGGTAAGGCCGAGGTGGTTGTAGAAACAGGGATTACTTCCCATCACTGATGCGATCACCCTCCTCAGCCTGGCTGATGCAATCGTTTAGCGGCTGCGGCTGAGGGAACCTCGTTAGTTCCATTTGTAGGTTTCATTTAAGGGGTTTCCCCTTGACAGAAAGGCTGTGGCACAACAGTAGTTATTAGCGAGCCCACAGGAGAATTGCTCTGGACATGCTTCAAGCTACAGTCTATGGCTGTTAGTTCTTTAATTAACCTTGGGTTATGGGGAATTGCTGTGCAAGACTCCGCAAGCCTTCAAAGCCAGAGTTTCTTCCCATAAAACCACCCTTTCCCAAAAATGAGAACAGACATTTTCACTAAGAAGATTTTCCCTCCTTTTCTTACGGTCACTGAAACAAGACCGCGGTTGCCAACACGCTGTAACCCCTAGGAGGTTGAAGAGCCAAACTGGCTAACACCAGCCCCGTTTGTGCTAAATTGAAAGGAATTCATGGTCGTTATTTCAGTTACACCATCTTCCTGGCCAAGTCGTTGGGAAGGCAGAGAGACTATGTTGGCTTTTATTAGGAAAAAATTATAGCTTTAATCATAGAGTTGGAAAGGTACATTCCTTTGTACAGCCTAATAAACCACGAGGTTGCAGTTAAAGGTAGACATGAAAGCCTCCTGCTACAGCTCCTAGAGGCTTTTCTTCAGGTAGGCAAGGGGTGCGATGGTCTGCCATCGATTCAGTGGGGTGTGGTTTTAAGCATCAGGTTTTGATGTGGTTCTGGTAGGGTTCCCCGTAAAAGGTACGAATCTAGAGAAGTTTCACGTGCATCTTCTGAGACACATCAGAACTGTCCAAAGAGTTCGGTGTGTGCTTGCTCTTCAGGTAAGCACCTACTGAATGAGGGCTTTTGCGTGCTCTGGTTTTGCAGGTGAGGTTTTCCTCGTGACCCCATACTGTGCTACGTTGTACATCCTACTTAGAATCTAGGGATGCTTATGTTTCAGCAGCTCTTCTCATATGCATCACAAAATCTCAGGCTCCCTGCCCTAAAGCTTTCGGTATTGTGCCTGCCTGTGAAGTAGGTAACCAGATTCTTGCCCACTGCCATTTTGAGCCTTTGCCAGCGGTTTGTAAGGTCTTCTGAAACCTTTGTGGCAAATGACAAACAAATTTAAAAGGGCATTTGGAAGCCCACTTTTGCCATTCGAAGCTGAATTGGCTTTCTCTGTCTCATTGCTGGCCAAGAGACTGGAGAATGTCTTTTAGCATGAAGTTTGGTCCACGAATCCAGTATTTTACTAAGGGAGCCAAGAAGTTCCTTTGCTAACACCCCAAACAACCTCTCATGAGCTGCCTTTGGTGGTTCTGCGTCTCCTCTGATGTTTTACTTGGCTGTGGCTCCATTGGCTCCTGGCAATTGCAGCGCCACGGGGCGGTATCGATGCTAACATTTCCCAGAAATTGTCCCTTAGGCTACTGCTTGGCACAGCATCAACGGTGCCAGCAAAGAGAGGTTCTCTGCCCCCCACCACCGGCGTTTTAAGGTCTAGCTCTGCTCTGAGCTTTTGGAGATTTTTGGATATAACAAGATTGTGGTTTTGACAACTTAACCTTATGTGATCTGTTTATTAAATAGAAAGTGCTTTGACAAGGAAGGGTCACTTCCTTCTTGCCGTTCCAGAAAGGGAATTGGCAAGCACCGTCCTCTCGTGCTGGGCAGTGCAGTGGCCTGGCTCTGCAAGGGTCGTGTTCTTTGTCGGAGCAGATTTTCACAAATATTGTTAGGGGCAATTAGATCCTGTTAAGCAGGAGCTGGCAAGAGATGTAGATACACATCTCCTATGAAGGTCTAAAATGCAAACTGGAATGTGACTGCATGGTCACCCGTGTGTTTGTGGCTGTGCGAAGCACTGAGTTATCTGCAGGACAAAGGAGTTAACGGTTGCACTTTTCGTGTTTTTATTATGTCCAGTTTCCCCGTAAATACGGGGGTGTTCTCCCACGTCTATAAAAAGACATGAGTCATCATTTTCATCAAGGAGGGGATATTTCAAATGTATCAGGTTTTGGGTGTCCCACACAGGACAGCTGTCAGGGCTTAATTGTCACATAGTGGGTGCTAAAAATCAAGATTTTATGAATACTTTAAAGTCATCCACTCAAAGCAGAGGTTACTTTGCCAGTATTTTGTCCATGAAGGTATAGAATATCCTGTAAAATTAAGTCTGTTGTTTCTTGCTGGTATTTATTTTGGGACCCAGTGACTAAGTCAATAACAAATGATAGATTAATGCCAGCTTCATTTAATCAAGTAAAATTACTGGGCAAAGTCCCTGCCCTACTTTCTGTACACCTGACACGTTTCTTCAGAAAGGAAAACAGCAGTTCTTCACTGTAGTGCCTCTTCTGAGTAGGCTTTCTCTTGCAGTATTGATAATGCTGATGAAGACACGTTAGTGACCTTGTTCAATGCATTTATTTTAACAGACAAATTTTGGTATTGTCGACTGTCGCCTAATCACAAGGTCTTGCACTACGGAGACTTGGAAGAAAGCCCCCAGGGAGAAGTCCCCCATGATTCCTTGCAAGATAAATGTAAGTCGTGCACACAGACTGTGCTACCTTTACTTCTTTTATGCTGGGTCCTCTTTGTAACTTGTACTAGGATTCTCTTAACGCACGGCATTATCAACAACTCTGTTTATGGGGACAGACAGCAGAGAACATTTCCTTCTGCATTCAAGCACTGCTCTCCTGGTTTTGGCAAGTGTGTATGAGGACTGAGCTCAGCTTTCCAATGAATTTATAATTTCATTCAGCTTGAAATGGTATTCCTTTCATGAGGAGGAATACAGCTTATTTTCATGGCTCATCTAACTGCAGATGTCCAATAAAAATACTTGGGCGTATTCAGAAGCACTTCCTCTCCATGGAGATAGATGTTTCTTCTGTGGCAAACAGCCTAGTGACTGGAGGAGAAATCCGTGGCAGGTAGAGGTCTTTTTCATTATCGTGGAGAGCGGACTTAAAGATGACAGGTTGCTATGAGCAGTATTAAGGGGATCTCGCTGTTAATGTGTACCCAGCTAGGAGTGGACATGCCTTTGTGACATCTCCTACCAGGGGATTTATCAGGATGTTTTTAATGCATAAAACTAATTTTGAAGCCCTTCAGAAAAAAAACCACTTTCTGGATAATTTTTCCTTTGTTCTTCAATATGAGTTGTAGAATTTCAGCCTGCAGTCCTGGGAAAGTTTTTTATGATAAAGGAAATAATGACCAATGTAGTTCTGTCATGAGAAAGTGACTTCAAGAAGTCAAGCATTGAATAAGGAATAATTTCTTTTGTTCTTTTCTGAACCTCAGTTAGTAATAAATGCCGTTCTTGGCATTATCAAATTAGACACACTGGTACAAGTATTTCACTTGGTAGCTCCGCTTCTTTCATGGAATAGAAGAAAGACTAATTTTTCAGAAGGTGGAAACTCTTCCAGCCAGAAAATTGAGAAGGGAGAAAATCATTGATTTAAACATTCCTGTATATTGATAAAACAAAGAAAACTGTTTCTCTTTTCTGCTCTCCCTGTCTCCAGGCAGCACATTTTAAATTTTCCCAGTGCTCCCAGACACGGTCTGGGAGGGAAGGAGGAAGAGAAGGAGGAAGAGCCTGTCTGATGCTGGAGCCCTGGCAGTTCGAAGTCACATTGAGTTGTTGTCATTGACTTACAAATTGCCTCAAGGATGCTTCACACTTTTATTGCAGTCTTGGCAGAATGTAGGACAGGGGCTCACATTGCTGCATTGATATTGCAAGAGGCTGCTTTTCTGGATGAGGCTTAGAGAAATAGCCCTTGAATGTTACAGTAGCGTCAGAATGACAGAAGAAGAATGAAGGTGACACTTGAACTGCTGGCACAGTTATGAGACCAGCAGTTCCCAGATTTGTTGGCTCTGGGGACGCTTCCATGCTCAAACCCCTGGCCCTGACTGCAAGCTTCGTCTTGCAGTTGCATTTTCTGTAGGTTCCTAAGCCTACTCGGGGATGTAAGGGTCTGATGGAGACAGAAGGATCCTACTTTAGAAACCACTGGGCAAGACCCACGTGTTCTCTGTGCGTGTCTACTGGAAGGGCAGATACTGATTCAGTTTGAGAAAGGTACCTCGATATCTCAGGTTTTCAGGCTATGAAAGATAGGAGATTTACTACAGTGCCACCCGCATTAGGGTTTATTTATACAGAGTTGAGAATATTGTGAATACAAGATTATAAAGTGGCACTGGTGTTCGCAATGTGTGAGGCCAAACTGGCTTGGGAATGTTACAGAACTCTCTCCTCTCTAAAACTTCTTCTTCATCAAAAAGTAGGGCAGTGTCAGAGACATAAAAAGTCAGAAGGACCACGGCATGAAATGCTGAGAGTAAAGAGTGAAGGCCAAATAACTTCCATTTCTTTGAGTTTTCTATGGAAAGAAAGCCTGTTAAAATTGTCTGTTGTATCCCATACTATCCATTTGACCGTAACGCTGAGCTAATCTCTAATAAAATACATGGTGTTTCTGTAAATGCATTTCTCTTCTCCAGTATTTCCATTAGAGTTTTTAAAGAACTGGGCAGTAACAGATTTTTACATTACGATGCTGTTCTGTGTATACTGGGCTTTTCTGCAGCCACACAGGTAATGAATTGTTTATAGATTGTCGAAACTGTCACTCACTGACCATATTGTATTGTGGAGCACATAGATTCTCCATAACATAATTACCGTTGGCAAATAGACTTCTAGTTGAAACTCAGAGAAATTTATCGTTATGTTTTGGTGACCTCACTCTCTGGGTGAGTCTGAGTGGCAGCAGCTCCCAACGTATTTTTTCTTACCTTGGGTTTTTTTTCTCCAATGATTTCTGATCATTCCATATTTTAAAGCAATTGGAAGGGGTCACTGTAAACCTTAGCACAGCAAAGCGACTGAGCTACTGATGGGGGTGAAATAAAAAGCTATTTGAAAAATTCATACAGGCATTAACAAAAGGACGACAGCATCAAGTGAGGTAAGGTCCAACTTGTCCAGCATCCTCTCTTCAGCAGAGACTTTTGTGGATGCCTAGGAAGGAGCAGCAGCAGGGCAGGCATATTACACCAGTAAGGCAGGAACCAGTATGTCTTGTATCACAGAATCACAAGGTTGGAAAAGACCTTTGAGATCATTGAGTCCAACCTAACGTACAACGTTCCCTGTAGGTACATGAGTACACACAAAAACTGTCCAGACACAGGTGCACATCTGTGTGAAACACTTACCCAAAGTAGTCGGAACAGGCAGTCTGAACGTACTCAGATTTTTATCCAGATGTCTGAAACTTTGTCTATTCCCTGATTCCTGTTTTAGTTGTTTTCTCACAACAGGCTGGAAATGGCAAAGGAGGTGGCAATTTTAACACATTAGTCTTGCCTCTGTTTAGACTCAGTAGCTTTTACACAGCTTGTTTGTAACTAATTTTCTGGACTTTGCTTTTGTTTCTTTTGAATGCAGTGCCAGTGGCAGATATAAAAGCTGTTGTGACTGGGAAGGACTGCCCTCACATGAAGGAGAAAGGAGCTCTTAAACAAAACAAGGTATGCTTCTCACATTGTTATGAACACACACCCTGCAGAATACAAAGCTTGTCAACTTGACCTTCCTTGAAGTAATACAGGTATTTTTCATTCCAGCCTGTCACCTTTCTGTGTACACGCACGTGCTGTTTTTTCACCTCAGACCCACCTGAGTTAAATTACTGGGACAGCCCACCCTCCTTTGCTCAGATTTCATGGCAGATGTTTCGTTGTGGTATGCCCAGAGCACATTAGCATAGTCCTTAGCAGTGATGGCTTCTGCCTGTAAAGCAAAGCAGTTTTAACTGCTGCTACAGAGCAGACTAGCACTGTCTGTTAGTGCCTGCTCTGATAAATAACTAGTTGGTTCCAGCTGTATTCTCTGGCGAGCTGGCGTTCAGCGAACACTGGCAAATGCCAAAATTGGAATTAATGTCCAGCTTCAGGTCCAGTCAGGTAGAAAAACAGCTGCCAGCAAAAGGATGTAAGGTAAATGCTGGGCAATTAATGAGGTGTATAAGGATGTGTTCAGCAGTGCACTTGGGAAAAAATGTGTAGGAGACAGTGGTCAACTTAACTTAGATTTACGCTGCCTTTCAGAATTTCAGATTAAGAACTGGAAACTGACAGTAGGACTCGAATAGTACAGTGCCAGGATCTTGCAGAATTTTTATTAGTAAGAATTGCCACCACAGCAAGAAGAAATTGATTAACTGACAAAATCTGACATCTTTAGTGGTGAAGGTCTTCGTACCCTGTTGTATGAGGTACGTCCGTAAGTTTTCGATCGGGTCATGCTGTCTGACCTTACAAGGACTGAGCCTAGTGACGTTCAGACTAACGAAGAACCACACCCTGAGGTCTGGGAAACAGGTCAGAGTATTTGAATCAAAATTTCTAGTTACCTAAAACTGAGAAGTTTGGGGTCCAAAAAGAAAGATATTTTGATACACAATATAGCGAAGTTAAGAGCTCCTGCTTCAACACTTTAAAAATAAAAAGCCTGCATTTAGTGATCAAGTAAATACTGAAAAAACCAGTTGTGATGGGAATCATAGAATTTGAAAAGCCACTGGCAAAGCTACATCATATAACTGTTGCAGCTTCATAGCTGCATCTTTTCTTTCCTTAACTATATGCAGTTACGCAGAGCATCTCAAGTATGGTTTGCGTTTGCTTCCCATACACACGAGTTGCTTTAAGTCTCTTACGATGCTGTCGTCTCCATTCAACATTGGCTTTATATGGTTGGAAAAAGTCAAGCCCACCATGGAAAAGAAATCCCAGGAGTATTTTTCCTTGCTGATTTTCTAAATGAGGGTACTAACAAACACACGCACACGATAGATTGCATACAGCTCCTACCTAATGTTACAGCTAAACCATCAACAGCATTTGGCTGGGGCATTTCTATGATGCATTTGAAGTATTTTTAGTGCTTCCTTGCCTTAGCACTCATATGTCTGCACAAAAAGGAAGGATGCCTAGATAGTGTTTAGTGCTACACAGCAATGCTGCAGATTAGTTTGTCCTCAGCTGTCAGCATTGTCCCATTTCAACAGGTAAAATTGCTTTGGACTGGCATAAGAGTTCAGACTGAGAATGTGAAGATCAGGAGTTGATAGGCAATGTGGCTGGAGCATTCCGTTTGTCACCCAGGCAAGGATAATTTGGGTGATTTTGCTATTTCTCGTGTGGTGCAGGGGTTTTGATGTGTTTTTTTTTCTTCCTCGTTCCCTAGTTTCTTCCCCTGGGAGTTGCAGGATTTGCAAAAGTAGCGGTCATCCCAATCAAACCGTTGTGCGCAATACTGCAACTGACGGCATCGGAATAACGTCATTGCTTGCAGAGTACCAAGTTAATGTGGACAAAGACATGAAAATTGAAAAAAAAACCCAGCAACCTGGCACAAAATGCAGTTTGGCTGAATTTGGTGTACGAAACCTTGCACTTCCTGGAGGTTTCACAATTGGTGATATATTTTTAAGCGGTCTTTTCATTTTTACTTTCTTCGTACATATATAATGACCACCTAAATGCTTATTCATTGGCAGAAAATAAAATTGAATGACAAATGACATTGCTATGAACAAAGCTGGAATTGGCAGGATATCCATAACAAAGGCTTCAGTGTCTCTTCCTTTGCCAGCACATGGCTGTTATTCTTCCAGCGGGAGCATTTAGAAATAAATAAAATTTAACTGAATTGGAATTTGCATGTATATGAAGCTGGAATGACTTGATAGGACCAGACCTGAAGCCATTGTTGTTCATCTTGCGTGTGTTTTTAAATTAGGTTTAATTTTTAAAGTCCACATTTCTGACTCTTGAGAAATATGAATGAACTTCAAGGAAATGAAATACAGTAGGCTTTGCAGCCTTCAAAAGAAAGCACGAGAAAAGAATTTAGAAGAAACATTGTCGTGTATTTCCAAGTGTTCCCTTATCACCTTTTGTTTGCTGATGCGGCAGGCTTCAAGTTTGGTGCCTTCTAGTCAGCAGAGATGGTTCTGCTCGCTTTCTTGTTGAGTACAGCTTCTCTTCTTTTTGATTTCATGTTGGTTGAACAAGTTCCTTGCCTCTGCGTGTGTAGGTGGTTCTCTGGGGGGCAATCTTCTGGCTCTGGCAAGCAAATCTAACATCATTGTGGACTGTCTTCAGCAAAGATGTGGTTTGTTCTGAGGCCATTTGGGGCAGTAGGCAAGGAGTAGCGAGGTCATTCCAGCTGCATGGGACCGCTTGGTTGTAGGCATCTAAAATGCTTGTTCATCAAAAATAGCTTGTCTCTGGCCCATGTGAGGGGCCAACGGAGACTGGAGGAGAGAGGAGCTCTGGGCATGGGAAAGTAAGCTTCCCCTCATAGTGCCGAGTCTCTTGTCGCTTGTTTTCAGTGAAGTTTAAAAGAGAGGCACGTTGTGAGTCCCAGTACTGTTACCTTTGGCAAGCATCTAGAGAAGGGTAGGGATCTGACATGTGCAAGGGCAGGAAGGTTTAGGAGCGTCAAGGGAGTGAGGTCAGCAGATTGAAGTGGGGGAGGAGAAAGTAAAAACAAAGTTGAAAGAAGCAAGTTGGAAGGAATGGGAGAGAAAAAAAGAGAGAGAAACAGGTGGAAAAGGCTAGAGTGAAAAACAACTGTGAGAAAGGTTGAGAAGTAGGACAGAAAAGGGGTGAGAAAACCACAGATGGCTGACAAAGACTGACCAGGTCTCCTTTCGGAGCTGCCAGTTCCTCAAAATCAGCTGTCGTTGATGTGCAATGTAATAAAACAAGGTGGGAGTGCTGGGCAAGTCAGGGAGCTCAATCGCTGAAACCACTGTCGGTGTGGAGGGTCAGGGTGGCACCTCGAGCTCCTTAAGCTTCTGTTTTCCTTGAGTTTGCTGTGCCTGAGGTGACAGAGGTGCTGACACCTGGAAGCTGTAATTCCTGTAATTCCTTTAGTCTCCAGAGCAGCCAGTGGAGAAGCTGAACTGGAGCCAGGGCTGGCCAGCTCCCACTTTCCCCCATAAAGGGAAGCTCGGTGCCCTAAATTTAGCTCTTTGTCCTTCTCTGCCTGACTGGGAATGACCCAGCCTGTGGCTCTCTGGTGTATTCCTCTTGCAGGCAGGGTTTTTCTCTCCTTTTCCATTCTTTGAGCAGAACAAAAACTTCAATAATTTGGAATTTCTCAAAGGACAAATACCCAGGGGCCAGGCCTATGGATTGTTGTTGGCCTTCAAGAAATTCAAGAACATCGTAGTAGAGCGCTACAGGCCCTTTTTTCAGTGACACGTTTTATTTTCACAACCTCACTTGCATGACTTGGCGTGCTCTGTCAGTAATTTATAACGCTCTGTAAGGAGATAATGCCAGGTTTGTGTGGGCAGAGGTAAATTTGTTTCGGTAATGAGGGACATGGCTCTTAATAAGATGTGGCTGAGAGACGTGCCTAAAACCCAAAAGGCTGCGTGAGCCAGGAGCCATTTGTTTGCCAAGTGCGCCAGCAACGTTAGTATCTGCAGCTTCCATGGGGATTTAACACAAACTCGTCTCCAGTGGCCTGGCAATACAGCAAATTGGACCTAATAACTCAACTCGAGGAAACCAAGAGCATTTCCCATGAGAAGCCTGATTTCTCATCATCCAAGATTATCCCTAAGGATTGCAAGTGTTATGATTCAGACTCTGCCCTTCATCACGCAAGCTCAAAAATGAAATAATCCTTACTGAAATCCAAAGACCTACATCGATTTCAGACCAGGAGATCAGGGGTAGAAATCTAAAGCATTGTATGTTCTGCAGTCCCCGCAGTTAATCCTTCCATTTTAAAACTTAACGTAGCAAATTTAAGAAGCCGTGCTCTTGTCGCTGCTGGTGGTGTAGGGGTTGTTGTCAGCTGAGAGTCAGCAAAGGCTGTCATTTTTATGGGGCTCGGGAAACCACGAGGCAAAAAGACTAGGACATACGACACAGATCGTAGTTATGAGTCAGCACTCTCTTGTGTAGCCGAGTTGCTCTATCCGTGTCAGCTGGCTCACAGGTTGTAAAATACTTCTAACGGCACTTGTAGCGACAATAACCACGATAACACAGCATCTTTACGTGCCAGTGGAAGTTCATTATTTATACAGATTGGTTGGGTTTCTCCATGAGTAACCCAGGTCCAGGTGGCTTTTAGGGAAGGTCAGTGCTTGATGAATTCACTTTGGCACCTTCGGAATTCCAGCTTCAGTGCGGAGGGGAGAAAAAGATTTTTTTCCTTTACAGAGATTCATTTGGGTGTTTAACCCAGATAGTTCAGTTTGGCTGAGGCTGCTGATCCTAGTTCAGGTAGAAACAAAATGACGGAAATCTCTTGAGAATGAATAATTTAACAGAATTCCAGCAGCGAAAAGAGCAGAAGTATATACCAGGAAATTAACAGTCCTGGCAAGGTTTTGGTAAAGGGAATCAAACCTTGCAGAACTTTGCGAGTTCCATCCATACGAATTGGAAAACCTGTGGGTCATCATCAAGAGTTTGTTGCAAGTGCACTATTATGCGTTATACTGATTTTAGTCCTCATTGTTGCCTGGCTCAAATTTAAACTCAAGTGCTAAAGTAATCCATGAGCAAGTGAACTACTGTCGGCACTGAGGGGAGTGAACCAGTTCTGACTGAAGCACCTGTAGTGGGCTTCTTACTGTGCTCGTCTGTTCCAATGGTCTGGTACTGCTGCAGCTTTGGCCGGGCAGGAGAGTGCCGTAACCTGGTTTTCCACATGTTTTGGAAAATAAGTAGTAGGAAAGGAAGACGGACCTGAATGTATGAATGCCTTCGTCATGCAGTGTTAATGTGTGTACGTTTCTATCGTTCCAGGAGGTGCTAGAGCTTGCTTTCTCTATATTGTATGACTCAAGCGGCCAGTTGAATTTCATTGCTCCAGACAAGCATGAGGTAAGTCAAGTTCAGAGTATAGAAACGTGTTTGAAGCCCTCTTTGTTGCTTTATGGTGACATACAGCCTTAGAAGAACATAGGAAGGGTACAAAGTACAGTTCAATCTAAATCTGTGTCATATCTCACAGCACACTGAAAGCAGAGGGGTTAGTGTGGAAGCAAGACTTTCCGCAATTTTCAGGCATGTCCTGAACTGCAGAAGGCACCTTTTTTGTACATGTGCATTAGAGAGCACATGGGGTCCGAATGAAAAATCAGTCTTTCTAAGCCCTGCTGAAATATGAGCCATAAGTAAGAGAAATCAGAGAGCCTGGGCAGACCTCGCAGTTGCAATGTGTGATAAAGATTACTCTTGGTCTGCTCTACTCTAGGCAGTGGAGAATTTTGCTGTGTTCACTTTAGTTGAACGCGATTGATCTGTACAGGCGAGCTCTTACAGAGTCTCTGCCATCCTCAGCTTATCTTGATGATGCCAGCGTAATCAGTGGAGATTATATCGTCATTGATCTCAGTTTCAGCAAGGACTCGTGTTCTCGAGAATGGCGTATCCCTTTATTCTTAGTTTCACATTGCTTAAGACCATTCGTGTCAGGTGAAAGTCCTCCCTACTGCATCTCCACGGGGGGAGTGTTTTGCAGTGGGTCTCGCATACAGACAACGTAAATACCAACAGCAAGACAGAATGACAGCCCCTTCCCTGTTCCCTTCTCTTGCCTGAAAACACAAGGAAATAAACAACATCATTGGAAGATGATGGAACTAATTTACCTAACTATGTTTAAAAATTGGATGTGTTTTTCTCAAAGAACTTCCAAGAAAAGATTTAGCAGGATGCAATACATTAAAAATAAATATTTTTTTTTTATTCTTATTTCTAAAGCAACAAGAGTTGGTGTTCCATTTGCACATTTATTTTGTCATATCACATTTGGTCTCAGTTCAAGGCACTGCATTAAGACGATGAAACACAGAAGATTGCGTTATACTGTAGTGTTATTAAAGTGCATGAAATTGCTTTACAAGTGAAGTGTATTTAGTGACACAGCTTCAACATTTGCTGTTCTGGATTAAAACTTTCAAATAAATGTTAATTTTTAGCAGAGGAAATAAGGTCAGGCTCATTCGGCTTTTCCTGGGGATTAATATTTCAGTGTCATTTTGAAGTCTGTTCATTCCAGAGCAAGATTTTCTGGTCTGTTTTCAAGAAAGAGTAAGTACCAGTAGAATCTTGTGCGTAATGCACCATTAGTGCTGTGGCAAAAAGCAAAGCATCATTGTCTTTATCCTCTGATCTGAACATACATTAGATCCTTGCCGATATAAATCCTCCAGAAACTGAACTCTGGACTGTTTCAGCTCATGAGAGCAAACGGTCATGAAAATCAACCAGGTTTTCAGCCACTTGTACCCAAATATAGCGTATAGCGACCAGTGTGTTTTCATGTTCAAAAAATACTGCTGCACCGCACCGATGGGCAGCAGCATTGCAAGGTGCACTAACCTGGTCACTCCTGATTGTGTCACCTGTTTTCTTTATTTCTCTTTTTGGTCTTGGACAGCTTCTTTGAGACATAATTAATATGTTTGAAAAAACGGCCAGGGTCAGCGGCCCCTGCCGCTACTTGGCAGTTCCCAAGTGGATGTCTTTAAAAGGGCATCTCACTTCCTCTCTGCTTTTCCATGGCCTGCAGAAGAGTGAGCTGTGATTAAAGTAAAAATACAAGTGTGCAGAGGGAACACCCCCAAGGAAAGGCAAGTAGCACGTTATGAAGCCCACGGCTCTTCATCAAAGTAACTGGGGTGCCCGTCCATAGAAGTGCTGGTTTAGCAGCATTGGCAGATTTGGTGGGTGACATCTCAAGATTTGGAAAGCTTTGTGAGAAGCACCAGAAATGACATTAGTAACAGGCCAGTCTTACAGGGCTTCTGCAGTCCCTGTGATTGTAGAGGGAAACTGGAATTGGGAATTGAGTGTGTCCTAAAAACAAAAATTGAAGTAAGATCATAGGGCAATTGAAATTGTAAGAAACCTTGAGGTTGTCCCCACTCTGACGTCCTGCACAAAGCAGGTCAGCAATGAACTCAGACTGGTTTGCTCAGGGCGGCATCCAGATGGATGAAGCCTGCACAACCTTTCTTTCTGGTCGTCTGCTTCCACTGACTTCACTCCCAAGGTATTTCTTTAGTAAAATCTCATTGCTGAACCCATAGTGTTGAGATTTGGGCCTCATTCTTGCTCTTAAGTTTGGCAATAGCCTTAGCCATCTGTTGGAGCTTCCTGCTAACCAGAGGATTCAGCACTGTGAGATCACTCCATCGTGTTTGTTTTTTAATTTAAATACTAATAGCTGGTTTCAACTGCATAGCAAAAAGGTGGATTAACCTTATCCTTGATTTTTGACAGAGGAACTGATGAGGAAGGCTATAATTAGGTTTCATTGGAATTTTATGAAAATGAATCTGTAGTAAATTAATTTTTCAGTGACTCTTAGTCTGGTTTGCATGTTAAAAAGTAAAAAAGCTTCTGAATGACTGCCTCTCTTTTTCCACCATCTCATTAAGATTTCTCTCTGCTCAAAATGTACAGGAGTTTAGTTAGATGCACTTGCCCATGTGGATATTAGAGAAGAAGCCCCTTTTTGCAGGCCATTGCACTTATCTGAATTATGGCTGAAATTTGGTTTCTATGGGCCCTGAATGAGAGATATGTGGAAGAGGAGAGAACTGTGGTTCTGCTTGCTGGCTCACTGGGATTGCTCCCCAGAGAAAGCGCTGGCTGTACTCACTGAGCAGGTGATGGACGAGAGATGTCAGGAGCTGCATCTGCACTTCAGTAACCTGAGCAGAGCCTTTGCCTTGCTGTTCCTTTCCTCATAGTGAATTCTGGAAAAACTTTCCCGAAGAAAGATATCAAGTCAATCATAAAAAAATTATAGTCTGTTCCAAAATAATGATGTTTCCAGGGTAGGTTCTTTCTTTTCCTGATGTTCCATGTACACTCCGTAAAAGCCGCGTGCTGTAAAAGCCTTCAGTGACCCGCTGACAGCCTAGAATGGGTTGTGTTAGCAGGACAGCTTGAACCCTAAGTCTCTTCTATCTAACCAATCTCATTAAAGCAGCAACTTTGCTTACCCTGGGTGAAATCCTAGCTCTGCTACTGTTTTATTACTGACTGAAATGGATCCGATTTCACTTTGGGTGCTGAAGCGTGTTAACCATCCTGTTTTCAAAATATGCCCTTTTTCTTGATGAAGACATACCCCAAGAGGGGGTTTCTCTCCCTTAAAAATAATCCTCAGTTCTGCTGTAGGATGAAGTCAACCATGGCTATCTTTAAACTTGGCAATATCACGTAGCAAATGGTCAGCTAAATTTAAAATCCGGTTTTGGGCATCAAACCTAGCAGAAGTATTTGCACGATAAAAATGCAGTTACGGTTGATTTAATTTTCTCCTGCAAACTGGGACAGAAGTTCATGATTCAAATCTTTATTTTCAGATGATAGCATGTGAGCACTGCTCTTCATAGTTGAATAAATGGCATGTAGTAATAAATGAAAGTGCCTTATTTGATAGAAGTTGACTTTAGATCACAAATCTCCCTTGGGTTTGTTGCTTATTTAAGATATTTATTTGCCCTTTGTTTATCGTAAGCTGTCATCTGCCGGGAAAGATGGCATCTTCTGTTAGGAAAAAAGCTAGCAGTAAGGACAAGGGTTTAGAGGCCAGTTCGGCGTCTGTGGCATTTAGAATTCCATCAGGTAGCCTGGCATTTAATTTTCACGAGGGACACAGCACTGACTGACCCTGTAGATTTCACAGTTATTTTGGGTGAAGTAGTGGTGAAGTAGGCACAGGTAAGTAAGAGCCTATCTTGGTGTAGGAATTGATACCTCTTAATTAATGTACAGGAAAGTAAAGCATGATGAAACCAGGTAGATGGTACAAGATTTCTTATTCAAAGAGGCGAGAAGGATTTGGGATGGGATTCAGTTCACTTAGCTGTCTTGGAATGAAAGTTTGGGATGAAGTAATCAGGCATTTTCTGTAAGCACTGAGGAAACGGAGATTGGGAGAAGGAGATACCTCCAGGGTTTTGTTTTCCTAAGGTAGGTGTTTTTCTTTCTCCGGTAATTATTGAAGAACATTCAACAAGAAGTTTGTAGGAGGTAGGAAATTGTCAACCAACTACATGCTGTCGTTCCTTGCCATTTTTAGGGAATTGTTTTCCATTTTCTGAACGGCTCAGTGGAACGCGCCTTCTTCATCATGTGAGCTAATAAAGTGAATCCGCCTCATTTTAGGTCTCTCTGTAAATCATTGTGGGAGCAATAATTGTAGAGGACTGGGCCGCATAAGCAGTTTGTATGTGGAAAGTGTATTAATGATAGATTTTCTCTTTTTCCTGTGTAGTATTGTGTATGGACCGATGGGCTGAACGCCCTCCTGGGGAAGGATATGTTGAGCGACCTAACCCGGAACGACTTAGACACGCTGCTCAGCATGGAGATAAAGCTGCGCCTCCTTGACTTGGAAAACATACAGATCCCAGATGCTCCCCCACCTATCCCAAAGGAACCCAGCAACTACGACTTTGTTTATGACTGTAACTGAGGCTGCAGCTGAAACTTGCTTCAAAACTGGAAATATTGTAACTGGAGAGATAGTAAAAAAAAAAACAAAACAAACAAGAGTGTGAGGAAAAAAAAGAAACCCACTTGTGCACCTTGGATTTTGGCTTTGAGGAAGGGTGTAGAAACACTTGCGTTCCTCCTTGTTCCCTGCATCCCTCCCTTCCCCATTCCCATCTTCCCCATTGCTCATCCGAGTCCACATTGCTTTAATTAACTTGCAGTCGCAGGCCGTTGGCCTCGCTTAAGGCAAAGGCTGCCACTAAGAAGCACCCTCCCCAGGACTTTTTTTACATTTTTAATACTGGAATAGACATTCTCAACTAAAGAACGACGCTATCAAACTGCATGCCTGTGAAACCCAGTTGGCAGGGCAGAGGCTTTAACTGGAAGGAGGAGGGAGGGAGGAAGCAGAAGCAGCTGCTGTAAGCGGAAGATTTCCCCAGACACCCCCAAGAGTCTGCTCACAACTGAATTCAATGCGATGACGAAAACCATTAACTGCTTCCCAGTGCTTGCACCATTCGTCACTGTCATTTCTCTTCCGCTGTCACCTCGACTCTTGCCACCAGCCTTCACCCAACCGATCGGCTCCCAGAATGGAAAGTCTGCAGGTTTTTGCTGTACCATACGCTGCAATGCTGCAACAGCTTTTAACTTCTTTTCCTCCCGGCTCCTAAACAGCCCCACACTCGCAGATCACTCGCACGAGCTGTGTATGACGCCACTGGTGTGTCCCATCCCTATAGCATTCCCCAAGCCTCAGTTGCCTCTAAAATTGGCTTGTTCCTATTCAAAGTGATTTTTATTTTCTTGGTCCAAAGTTCAATAGTAATTTCCACAAATTAATTACAGCTGCCAGACATCCGGGTTTACATTGTTGTCATTGCTACAGTGTTAGAAATTTGCAAGGGAATTTTTTTGTACGGGTTCTAATTTTTATTTTATTTGTTTTGCCAAACAAATATATTTAATGAAACTAATTTCATTTTGAGTATTTTTGGGGGTCAATATTTTTAATTAATTTCCATTTGGAACATTTGCCCCGAAGGGAAAAAAAGAATATTTCCCTTCAACTTCACTGTTGAATAAAATTCTGAGTTGTGATGATTCTTGGAACTTTGTTTTTCTTCTGAAGTTGTCATTTATTCTTCGTGGTTCCTAGCAATTCTGGAGCGGTTGGTACAAAGAGGGGAGGGGAAGGTGCAACCTTTCTTGTCTGAATCTGGTTTAATTTACTTGTTTGCTTGTGGTGACGAGGATGAGATGCATCCAGATCTCCATTGCCGTGGGTGCATGAGCGTTCCTACAAAACAGATGAGGCAACCTCTGTCCATGCGGCTTTGGGACAGACGTCCTGACTGACCTCACACCAGGTGAGAGAGAAGCGATGTCCTGCGGATGAATTCGAGCGTGAGGGTCCTTAGGAAAGTGCCTTTGCAGTATTTCGTGAAGGTCGGGATGTCACAGGAGGCGTAAGTTGGGTTAGGTGGTAGTGGATGGTAAAGCAAGTTAAAAAGGGACCGAGTTAAACGCTGGAGTAGGAAGTTACATTGGACTGTGGCCTGAGAGAAGCCTCGGTGTGAATGAGCACAAGGACGTGCAACGAGAGGTGGGGGAGTCTGAGCTGGTTTATTCTCCGCAGCCTTGTCCGAGTGGTCAGGAATGAGTGGAAGCAAAGGCACTGCCTGGGACAGGGGTTTTGAAGAGGTCCCGGGGGTGGCAATTGAAGGTAGGAACACGCCTCTTGGCGAGGATGCTGGCTGCCTCTTCTCTGCATGAAGATAAATCTGGAAGCAGAACAGAGAAACTGAATTGTTTTATTACAATCTCCGCGGCCCAGCTGGATGGCTTGGCTGTGCGTAACCTTTGCTTTCTATTTACAGACCGCAGAGCTGGTGCTTCAGATGGCTGTCGCTCATTGCCAAAAGCAACACCTTTTACTCCGAAGTGGTAAGAGCCGAGCGCTGCCAGCTTAGTGGCAATCGGATGCCATGATCTTAGCAGGCAGGCGTCCGCAATGAGAAAGCAGCAAACGAAAACTCTCCTTGGGGGGACAACTTGAGCAGGAGGGAAAGGTTCGACTCGCGTCCCTCGCTAAGGTGAGTGCCGCAGCTTTGCATACCAAGAGCCCAAAGAAGGTGGTGGGAGAAGAGCTGGCAGCCCAGTGCTGGTTTTAGCGACACCTTGTGCTCGTCTGCGTTACACCGAGGCATGCTGGCACCGCTTGGGTAGTGTGGGGCTCCCACATGTGGTGCCCCACAGGCAGCTGGCTCTCTCCTTCCCCCTCCCAAGGCCTCATGCAAGGAGGCAATGCAGCCAAACGGCCTCCCTTCTGCCCTGGGGCTGCACAGGACAGACAGAGGCTGACTGTGGGGCTCCAGGCGGGGGGCCGGCCGGATGCCGTGGCACTGCCGTGTGGCTCTAGTTTCACCACCTTCTGCAGCCCCGCCTTGCCATCCCCATCTCCTCGCACAGCCCAGCGTTTTGTATGGGTTGTGCATCGTGTGGGATGGTTGCGTGAGCAGCCCTGCTAAATTTGTCTTCCCCCACGTGTCCCACCTTGCCGTAAGAAAGAGGAGGCTTGGGAGATGCGTTGGCGTAATAGCCCATGCAGCTATTTTAAAAGCGTTCTCGCAGCAACGCAGAGGGCCGTGGTGCAAACAAGAATCCTGCCTTCAGTTTCTAGAGCTGTCACACAGATTCACTTCACCATTATGAAATTAAAAAAACAGTGTTTAATGATGAACAAGTATCCTGCTGTTTCCCATTCATTTAAAAAAAAATGAGAATGAAAATGGCAAATTCATTTGCTCACGCTGTTGTGTTCCGGAAAAGCTTTTAAGACTTCATGTTCAAGGAGCTGCAGCAGGAAAAACAAAATTGGTATTGAAGTTTCTTGTATAATTTCAAAACATTAAGTGAGTAATTGCTTTAAAAGCCATAAAGGGGCGAGAGGACAAAAAAAAATAATCAGACTAATTTTAGCTTCTGGGTTTGAAATTATTTTGCTTTGTTGAATGTGTTCTTTTACCAGAAAGCTTGAATCAAGAAAAATGCGTATCTTCTCAAGTCAACTGCTTGCCCTACTTGTGAGGACAAGGAGAAGAGCAGCAGCGCTAAGTAATCCTGCACAAAAGCAAGCTACGTGTCGGAGCAAGAGCTTGCGTGCTCTGGGCTTTCGTTACCGCTTTTCAGAAGCGGTTCCTTTTTCAGTGTGGGGAGCTCTTTCATTAAACCTTACAGCTTGCAGGGAAAATAATTTTGCAAAGAGGAGGTAGGTGATGAGTGTCTTCTGGGTTGCAAAATGACCACACAAGATCCTGATTACTTCATTTGCACAATCCTCTCCTGTCTTCACACCCTGCACGGGATTGCGTTTTGCTTGCCCAGGGTACTTGTTACCAGCATCTCTCTCCCATCAGTGGTCTCCTGCAATACAGGCACCTCGTGTGCGTACAGGAATGAGGAAGCTTCTCTGGAAGCCCACCAGCTGCCACCACGCCCGCCTTGGCCACTGAACAGCTCTCAGGAGAGAGAAGGATAAAAGGGAGGAGAAGCAGGAAACACCTCTTAGCATCAGTCTGATTTTGGGGTTCTTGTCCTTACGTTTGACTGCGATGATCGCAGGTGGTTCTGGTGCATCTCCTCTACAGAACTGTTAACCCTGAGCAATGACCAGAATGGAGCGTGGGGGGATTAAGACGCTCCTGTACTGTCATATCTTCCCTTTCTCTCTTTCGTTGCTGCTGCTGCACTGGCGAGTGAGTGCTGTTGGCTTCACTGTCATGTGAAAGTCGTTCGTCTAAGGAGCGCGATGAGATAAATTGGAGATTTTACCCCCTTCTTGTTTCATTCTGCTCGAGAGTTAAACTAAACTAAAATTAAATTAAATAAACTAAACTAAAATTAAATTAAACAAACTAAACTAAAATTAAATTAAATAAACTAAACTAAAATTAAATTAAATTAAAAATAAAATAAATCAAATCTAGCCCTTCCTGACCTTGGGATACCTTAGCTGCCAGGAGCAAAGCTGGAATACTAAGCAACTGACATAAGAAAAGAGCCCTTCCCTTTACAGCAGCATCAAGGAGCTGGAAGTGAAAAGGATTTCCCTTTTCCCCTTCAAACACAGTTCCACAAACTCTGTGTGCTGCCGAGGGTAGAATCCCTGCAAACTTTAGAAGGCATTTATAGGACAGGGGTTTTGTCACGTACTGAGCTGTCATCACTTTCCCCAGAGCTTGCTAAATCAGGACGAGACTCGCACAGTGCTCTCTCCCTCCCTAGATGATAATTATATTTCAATATTAAACATCCACACGGCTTACACAAGTTCCCTGATTAACAAAGCACTTCCATCTCTCCCCATGCAGCAGAAAAGGCTTGCTTTCGGTGTGATAAACAGGCACCTAAATTTAAGTGGGTGCTCATGGCCGTGGCTGGATCAGGGCCCGCGTGAGCAAAGGCAGTTTTATATGTTACTGAGTTTTCCTACGTGCTTGGAGGCGATGCAGGTAATGGCTTTTCTGCCTGATGTGTACCTGATTAGGTACCTGTGATTGCTTCAGGAGGCTGAACAAGATGTAGGTGTTGGGCCATAGGTTGGACTCGATGATCTCAAAGGTCTCTTCCAACCTTACAATACTGTGAAGATGCCACCTGATTGGTTATTCAGCGTCTCTCCAGCTGCTTTGCACGTCTCTGGGACTCAGGCAGAGGTAAAAGGACTGAAACGGGAACCCCTGGTTGTGTGGAATCAGGCTGAAGCTTGGTGTGAAAAGCAGAAGTTTGTTAGGGCAGGACCAGGCATAAAGTGGATGTTGGAAGAGCCATGGATTTTTGTTGCTGGTTCAGGGAGTGCTGTCCTGTGGCAGCCTCACGAGGGCAAGGTTAAAACCAACTGGAGACTGTTTCAAACTAACTTAGGAGCCTATATTCACATCTTATTTTCACTTCTAGCGGGGAGGCGTTGAGGAGCAGAGCTGGTCTGGTGGTGCTTAGCTGGTAGGGGCACGTGTAGGGAAAAGCAAACATTTCAATTGGCACAGCTGCCCAGGGAGGGGGTGGAGTCACCATCCCTGGAGGTGTATAAAAGACAGGTGGATGAGTTCCTTAGGGACAGGGTTTAGTAGGGAGACAGGCACGGCTGGGCTCGATGTTCTCAGAGGTCTCTTCCAGCTTAGTGATTCTATGATTAGCCATCCTCCTCCAGGTGGAGAAGTTGGGCTTGGAAGAGTTTTCGGAACTCACATGTTTTTTCAACAGAGAATTACCCAACTGAACCATAACCACCTCGCTGGAGGTGCCATGCAGAGAGCAGTACCTGGTGTGGTGTTATACTGTCTTGGACGAGCCAAACAAACCTCCTCGTGTTGGGAGGCTCACCCAAACCTTCTCTCATTCTATTTGCCTCTTGTTTATACAACATCCCTGTAAGATTTGACTTATGGGACAGTTAGAAAGCTGGGGGACCCCGTGCTGCCTGTTCCAAGCAGTTTCAGCTGGGGGAGCGTACGGCCAGAAGACAGCAGAGCTTGTAGAGGATGGGAGGGAAAAGAGACCCCTAATGTAGTTTTGCCAAGGTATGCAGTCAAGGGTAGGCTTTCTTTCCTGTGACACTTAAGGATGTGTCTTGAATGACTTTATTTCAGTTGTCATTAGAGGATTTTGCAGCCTGATTGAGCACTGCGGTTAAAATCTCCCTTGATGAAACCTCGTGAGTCTAATTTTAATCTTGTAGGCAACATGGTGTTCAGCCTAAACTGATTATGTTTTGAGACTCCTCTGGGTTGTTGTGAGGGGGGAGGGAGGCTGGTTGTCTTTTATTTAATAAGAGGCAGCGGGGTTTTTTATGAGATGGGGACGTCTCCTCTCAGTTTCTCTTGAAATGCCTCAGATTTAATACCCCCTTCCCACCTGTCTCCCCCAAGGGGTGAAACCCCTCTGGAGGCCTTTGCTGTCCCACCAACAGGCCACGGGCAAATGGGAGGCTGACCCTGTGGGGTATCATTCCCTGCCAATTAGCAGGGAGTTTGTTTTGTCAGGGTGGTTTTTCAGGAGGTCCGAAAAAGTAATGTAGGAATCTGCCAGGCCTTAAGAAAGTTTTCCTTAAATACTTAAAATAAGGTCAGCAAGGATACGGGCACAATACATGGTGCAAAGCTTCTGAGTGCTCGCATCTTTCCCAGAGGAAAACGGCTCATCCACAGGGTTTTCCCAGGGCACAGCTCCCCACTTCCCCCCAGCAGCAGAAGCCCGGTACATCTGAAAATCTTGGAGAAGCAAGCAGGGAAACATGTGAAAGGTTTCTCTGCCAGGAGTGTGACATTTAAAGAGTGCCAGTAGGATTCTTTCAAGTGTTTTTCACCCTCACCGGTCCCTCTGCACATATTGCTTGACTCACAATACCCTCTGCCAGACTCTGACCTTTCTCAAAGCCTTGGCTTTTCCCTTTGTGTCCCCAACCCAGGGAGGGTACGGTGGTACCTTACAACTACCCTCCCTTTCGCTGACCACAAACAGCCTACGTGCAATCCAGGCGAGCCAGCTTTCAAGTCAACACCTGTCTCACGCGCTTGGTTCTCCGGGTTCTGCTGTGATTTGAGACTCATGGAAAACTCAGGCTGAGGCATTAGAATGAGCTGGCTTCTGGGCGGCTTCGCCAGCATCCAGCAAGACTGGTTTTAGCCCAAACTTTTCCTCTAGTGAAGACCTTTACTGGCTCCTCCACACTGATCTTCATAAAACCTGTGAGAGTTTACCATTTCCAAGCCTCAGCTTCTCATCAAATCTGACAGCTCACGCACAGAGACGTGCACGCACACGCAGGGCAAAGGTGCCTCGGACCCATTTCCCCAGCAAACCAGGCTGAACGCAGCACTTGGTTTTTTTTGGTGGAGTCACCGTCCCTGGAGGTGTTTAAGGAGAGATTGGATGAGGCTCTTAGTGCCGTGGTGTAGTTGACGAGTAGGAGTGGGTGTAGGTGTTGGGTCATCGGTTGGACTTGGATGACACATTAGCACATTAAGAAGGCATTTTCCAGGCTCTTGAACCTCTCAGTGAAGGCCCATTTCCATCAGCCTTCTCTACGCTTTCCCCTCTTCTGAAGCTCACTGACACAGACTCCTGTGGGCAACCGTCCCTGTCTCCCAGACAGTTTGTAATGCACAAGGTCTTCTTCCAGCACACGCTGAGCGGTAGATGCAGAGGTTACACCTCCTGCCATTTTGGACTTGGACAAAGCCACAGCCCTATGGCGGTGTTGTCCAATACGAGCTGGAAGTGCAGCATCAGGAATCTTCTGGTCTAGGATGTATTTGGGTGCCCACACTCCAGCTGAGATGAGATGTTAGATGTGGTTCCCCTTACTGCTGTGGCCAGGCTGTAATGCACTCCTGAAAAATCCTGGGATGAGAAACAGGAGTTAATCTTTTGGGACACAGGTATGCTTATCTTCAAGAAAAGAACTGCATTAGTAAAGTAACGGAAGCTTTTGTCCTACTGTTGCGATGAAGGTAATAAATATTCATCTCTGAAAGTCAGAGGTGGATGTGAGGATGATAAAACAGGTGTGCATGACTGGAGTGGCAGGTGCTGAATAACTCATAAGGAGGATCCTGGGATTTAGTGATGGCATCAGGAAATACAATCTCTTTTGTGCGCCATTCCCTGCAAACAGAGAGAATAAGGTCTGTTCTGTCCTGGCGATTCCCCCTGGTATGAGCACGAAGAATGGCTCCCAGCAGCCCGTCACACCTGTGACAAATGCAGGATTAATAGTCTTTCATGTTGGCCTGTACCCTACCTGCTTCATTGTGGTCTGAACCTCCAGGGGATGGGAAGGTCTTTTTAATTAATTCTCTTAATCCAAGCACCTGTAACTGATTTATATGCAGTCAGTGGCCTGATCCTGCGGGGTGTGGGCTGACTTTGGTGAGGCACACAGCTTTCCAATTCCCCAGCAGAGGAGAACTGCTGCATCTTATGCTGCAACATGAGCAGCAAGGGCTCCGCCTGTCCTTCCCCCGTGCAGCGGATACGTGGCATTTGTCTCATCAGTGCTGCAGGTTCAGCTCAGCCACAATTCACCTTCTAGGGACGACAGTTATTCCCAGGGACAGTCCTAGCACGTGCATGCCCACTATGCGGACAGAAGCTGACTTTGTGATCTTTTTCCTCTCTTTCAGGCAGAAGCACAGTGCTGGGTCACACCTGGACAGCTGGTGGGCTGAGCAGCAGGAACACAAGCAGGGCCAGCAGCTGAGGTTCAGCAGTCCGGTGGGTGAGACATGAGACATTCAATGGGTCACAGCACCTTTTCCACTCGTGCCTGCATCACAAAAGAAATAAAGTACCCAAACAATCAGGCAATATTTTAAAAGGAGTAATAACAATAAGACCTTGTCTGGCTGAGATTGCAGCTCCCAAGCTTGTTCTGCTGCTTAACCTCTCCGCTGCCGGCAGGGATGAGCACACACCGAGACAGAGTCCCTCCACCCGTGTAGGCACAGCTCGCCTGCAGGGATAACTGCTTCTTCTGCTTCTTCCATCTGGGGGCACAATCCCTCTTGGGCAGCTCATGAGCAAGCCTAGCAAACCTCTTCAAAGACAGCTGTTGGAGGCGCCAACCCAGTGCCACACACCTCTGCTGTGACCGCTTTGCTCTGGGATGGAGAGCAAAGTGCCCCTTGCATCCCTCAGGACAGTTCCTGAAGTAAACAAACACATTCATTTATATTTGTCTATCCAGTGGTTGAGATGGGAGGACAAACAGCCATGAAAATGACATTTACTTATTAGCCCCAAAATTAACTTTCAAAATTGAGTGAAACCAATCCTTTCAAGCCCCTCAAATTGAAGGCTTGCCCCTTGAAATGTGCTATAAAGCATTACAAGATTAATTGTCCTTTTGAATACTTATTGAATCTTTCCTTCCCCTTGTATTGTGGAGATGCCAAAAACCCCATGAAAGCCTTTCGATTAACTATTGCATATAGATAAACTAACAGATTACCTCTTTTTTCTTTAGTCAAGAGAAAATTGAATTTGCTTCTTTTTTCCTCTCCCTTTACATGTGACCAAAGTCTTTCCAGATAGGAGTCTGTTCCAATGGCCAATCACCCTCTCAGTGAAGAACTTCCTAATGTCCAGGCTAAACCTCCCCTGGCGAAGCTTGAGACCGTGTCCTCTCGTTGTGTCACCGGTCACCTGAGAGAAGAGCCCCACTCCTGCCTCACTACAGCCTCCCTTCAGGCAGTTGTAGAGGGCAATAAGGTCTCCCTTGAGCCTCCTCTTCTCCAGGTTGAACAACCCCAGCTCACTAAATGGCTCCCCTAGCATGGTGGGTTTATCTTCTGTAGAGGATACCAAACGTTTCCACCTGGGATACGAGAGGGAGTAAGCTCTGGACCACAACAGCTCCTCCATGTTGAGCTGTATCTATCAGCGGACACTGTGCACAAGCAAAGTAGGAGCTTGGGAGCCCGTGGTGCAGCCGGCATTCTTGGCAGGAGCAGGATTGTGTCACCTCTCTGAAAACACAAGCAGTTGCCTGGTAAATATAGCCAGAGAGTTTTAAATAAAAGTTATGTCTTACCTTCATCTTTGGTGACTGCAGTTATTTTTGCCAGTCATCAAAAGAAACTGCTAGATTAAAGAAAAGGAATTATGTAGACACATGAATTATGAATTTTTGCATCACAAATTATTGCCAAAAATAGTGTGATGCACCAAATACATCTAGGGCAAACGTTCCCTAGTTTTGAAGGGCTGGAAATTACCCCAGCTTCAGGGAAAAGAAATGGTTTCTTTGTAGTCATATGTCCTAAATAAGCCTGGGCAACCTCCCTGTACCCAGCTGACATCCAATAGTTCCTAATCTCTGCATACAACTTCTGCCACAGCCATGCTTCAGGGTTTCAGCTGCTTATCTTGAAAGACTTCACTGGGGTCTGATTTTCAGGAGGTCAGCGCTAAGCGTTTGCCAAGACCCAGCTGTCAGGAACACCGAGACTCTGAAGCACAGATGGTCACTTCTAGGCAGGAACATGACTGTCTGTGTCTTCTTTCCTACCTCTTCTCACTTCCTCATCATTAAGTGCTCAGGAACTTGCAACATGGGTTCATTAAAATTTCTTAACCAGCTTCCACGGTTTCCACATCAGAGCTTTGGGGCAGGAGACTTCCTTTCTGGAGGACTCTCACGGCAGGCGTTTGGCTACAGAGGATTTCTAAGTGTGAAAAGGGGAAAGGCTTGGGTAGGAGAAAAACACTGGTGAGACCTAGATACCCAGATCACCGGGGAGATGCACGAATGACTTTGTTTATTGAGGCTAAGGCTCCTAGGCTCACCCTTCCTGTTGTTAACCCCAGCCATGCTGATGGGACACGTGCCTTTGTTGTCACTTCTGAAATTTTGGTCTACTGCCTGCCCAGCTCCTGACACAAAATGAAATTCCCTATCTGGGGCATCATCTTTTATCTGGGCTTTTATGAGCACCATTATGGCTGGATTGCTCGCAGGCAAGATTATTCAGACTTCCCACCGCGAACCTGCAGCATCACCTCTGCACAGAAAGACGTTCACCCATAGACTGCCAATGGAGATGTTTCCAATATGCATGGAATAAGTTTGGGTGTACTCAGCTATGTAATCATTATCATTTCTGCTTCCTAGAAAACATTTCTTTGTGTCTGATCACTGCTAGAAGGGGCTGCTGGTTTGTGTTCCAATCAGAACCCAGAGATCTTCAAAACAAGTCTGTTTTCTTCCTTGGCTTTGTGTGTCAGGAATTTAACGAAGAGTGGCAGACGTGCTGCTGGGGGGTCTGCCTGCCACCTCTTTGTGAGACTGAGTGCGCCACTTTGCTGAGTCCCCAGAATGCGTTTTCACTTGTTCATCCTTCCAGGAACCATGGAGAAACTGACTTTTCCTTAGGGTGGTGAAGTTCAGAGAATGAAAGTCACTTGGTCTCCACTCTGATCCTCTGGCTACAGTGTGAACCCGAAGTGTTTACTCAGGTATTTTTATTTTAAGAAATTACTTCAATGAGGGGAATGAGTTTTATTGGAGGTTATTTAAGACCTTCAAATTTTCTTGTTACTTGCAAAGGTGAGTCTGAATGATTAATGGTGGTGAATAAGTAATTGGGAGAAATAATGTGTAGACCCTCCAGTTTTAATTTGTTTTCTAAGCCAGGAAGATGAGGGAGATGGGTACTACCTCTGTGTCAGTAAAATCCTATTCCTTGGTCCGGGAAAGGCTGAACCACACTTCTTTTGTGGCTGTGGGTATGCCTTTGCAGAAAAAGGAGGTGGGTCCAGCATCAGCAGCCTTGGAACACATTTCATGGCAGGCAGATTGATTTGCAAAGCAGAAGATTGCCTTCTCATTTCAGCTGAACAATTTAGTTGGCTCGACATTGCTAATGCATGTGGCTGTACCCCTCGTATTTAATAAACCTTGTGATGAGCACATATCGGGGTTCAAAAAGGATTCAGCAACTCATTGAAAGATATTACAGCTCTTTTTTATGCAGCCAGAGCGAGAGCAGAAAGGTATCAGAAAGGCATTATAAGCGAGTGAACGTTTATCTGAAATGCTATTTTTATGTCATTGAATCGGCTGAAAAGGATCGCAGAAGGCCGATAATGAGCAAGGGAGTCCGGCAGCCAGGCAGTCATCCCGCTGCACACAAAGGGCAGCATCATGATGGATGATTTAAGGACTTCAACGTGTGCAGAGGCCCCAGAGAGCAGGTAGAAATATCCCATATTCAGGGGAAATCTAGAGTGGAGAAAAAGTGTGATGTGGTGCCTTCTTGCTCCCTGTCTTCCAGTTTGGTGCTCCCTGTGCTGCTGGTTTTGATTCTCAAGGGGCCATTCCTCCTTGTGATGGCAGGAGCCGTGCCTGCCTTCTCGAGGTCCAGTGTTCTTTGGGGAGGAGTTAACTCATCAGATTTGCATCAAGCCCCAGCCTCTCTCCTTACCGCGTCCCTCAGAATGAGCCTGAACACGTGCCGTTGTGTTTAACCAAGTATTTTCTCTAGTGTCCTGATTTCTGGCATGAGCCAGAAAAATAGAAAACAGAGCACTGAGTTTGAAGCCAAGAAGAGATAAATCTGGGGGACATCCAGCCAGGGTAAGGAAGCAGAAAGAAGGCCAAAAGGTTTTCTGAATGCAAAGCCGTTTTGGAGAGGCACTACTGGTTTATGGTGAGATGACTACAAACGGTGGTAATTAAAACTAGCTGCCCATGTCCTCTTCTCATATGTACGCAACATTAAATGATCCACGTCAGACATTAACATAAAATCTGCTGCAAGTGAAAAGACAGACAAGTGCAAATAACCCCTCCATGAATTTTCAGTGATAGATCTGAAAGATCAAGTGTACGGGCTGACCTCGTGTCTGAGTTTGGCTTCTCTGTAAAAGAGCAGATTATCACCGAGGTCAGGGCAGTCTTTACTGACTGTAACCTCAGCTTGTTTGAGTCAGTGAATGTACAGTGCCTGACTTCTCCATAGAGCGTAAGAACTCTGTACGCGGCTGGCTGAACAGTGACTTGCTTAATTAATATTTGAAAAATCAGCTTGCATTGCCTTTGCATATTCATCTATGGATGACGGATGCTATCTCTGCAGGGCCGTTTTGCTGATGGAAACTGTCCAGCTCACCTGCGGGTCTTTTATTATTGAAACATATCAGTGAAAACATCTCTTTGAAAAGAGTAAAAAAATACTATCCCACATCCTATAATTGAACTGTGAAGTGCCGTCGACAGAATGTATAGAATGCATAGAAGTCCCAGTACGAGCCTCAAACAATGCATTTAAAGAATCTTGTGAACTTTGGTATGTGCTAAAAATGCCTCCAATGACGTTTACCGCTGTTCCCTAAGCCAAACGTTGGGAATAATTATCTTTTATTGGCACGTGTTTTGTGTTGAGATCAAGAGGCTGTTGAGCTGCGTTTCTTTTATTTACATTACCGAGGAAAGATCAAATGGAACAAACGTAATCAAACATTGGGTTTTCTTCTCCTTTGATGTCTTAGTGCTCCCCTTGTAAACACTTAAAACCTGACAGCATCTGGGGCAAGCTTTTCCCTCTTCACAACAGCTTCAATCAGCGCTGAAACAGGAATCTAACAGGGGGTTATATTTCTGACAAAACCCAGTGCAATAGCGATAGCTCTGCAGGGGTCGATGCAGTAGACTGGATTTTGGCTCGCCTAGCAGGCTACTAGCTATTTATGGCAAGGCAATAATTGGAGAAAAACGCCGTCACGCTGAGTTCGTAATGCTTGGCTCTTACTTGTTCGGTATTTAAATGAGTACCCAAACTGCAGGGCAGCACGGAGTCCGTCCCAGGCTTCCTGACTTGTATTTACAGCTGCCTCCGAGTGACTCTGCTACCTAAAAGCTCTAAGTCTTTAGAATCAGTCCTTTCTCAGCAATATTGCCACATCCTTGTGCTCCTTAATGGCCAGCGTTGTTTCTCTTGTCTAGGTAGCAGGAATCGTGCTAGAGAGCCCGCAATCGCGGGGCCCACAATCGCGCCTTCCCAACTCAAACTGCAAACCCGATGTTGGTAAGGTTACTTCTGAATTTGTAGGGTCATCTGCATGCAGTAAGGACACAACAGCTAGGGATTTTTTTTTTTCTGCATTAAAGCCAATCAACTAAGGAAATGTACTGCCTTGCCAATAACACGGCTGTGGTTTTTAGGGGTACCCTGTTTGAAAGCCCTGGGAGTCTTGTTCCCACACTTTGTTCTGTTCAAAACCGAAGGAGGTCGTGTCAGTGATCTACATTTCCAAGAGCACCGATAACAACATCTCTTGGAAGCTGAGACACTTAATTTCATTAAAGGTCGCAGAATAAAGGATAATCATCTCAGCTACAGCTTGGCAATAGTTTGGAACAAATACTCAGATATGAGTGTAGGAAAATATTGGTTTAAATGCTTTCTTTGCAGCTTTGAATGACAATGAGATGGAGGGAGTCTGAAATAGATGCATAACTTGAACTGCAAGCAGGAACTGATAAGGAAACTGGGGCAGAGGGAATGACTCAGTTGGCTGTGGTGCAGTAGCAAATCCATGCGGGGCTTTGGAAATGTTCATCCGTGCCAGTGATAATGCACCAGCTGCAGAGATGATTATGACAGTCAGAGAAATTCAGAGAGCAGTAATGAAAAATAACCAACGCAATGAACCTGTGGGAAGTTCAGAGTCAAAGGGCACAAAGGACGATGATTTGAAAATAAAAGGAAAAAAAGGGACTGAGAGGATCTTTGATCTAAAGGCTTCTTCCTGCAGGTTTTATCTCTCCAGACACAAAAATACAAGACTTGTGTCTATTCCCTTAAGAACTGAACAACACCTCAAAGAGGAGAGAGAGAGGAGACAGCATCTTCCAAGATAACATTTAATCATCATAAAAATGCGCACATGAATGTGACAAAGAAAGAAAAAAGATATATATCTTAAAAATAAATATGTAACAGAAATCTAACCAAATAGTAAAACAAAAAAAAAAAGTGCATTAATGTGTGCATTGACTTGGACAGAATGAGCAAATACACACTGCCAGCTGATCTTCGTTCATCAGACGACTACTCTGTATTTCAGGGGAGTGTCTCGCTTTTTCAGGCAAGTGGTCCCTAATCCTGACAGATAATATAACCATACTTACATGTCCTGTTCTGGGGCTTCATGAAAGTATTTTCCATTCTCTTTTCTTTTCAAAGGCTTTTTTCAGTGTATTTGCTATATGCCTAAACAGGTCTTTAGGGACCTGGTATGTGGGGTCAGAGTCCTCTCCCTCAGCCTGCTGGCCACACATCTTTTGATGCAGCCCAGGATACGATTGTCTTTCTGGGCTGCAAGTGCACATTGTCGACTCATGTTGAGCTTCTCATCCACCAGCACCCCCAACTCCTTCTCTTCAGGGCTACTCTCAATCCCTTCTCTGCCCAGCCTGTATTTGTACTTGGGATTGCCCTGAGCCAGGTGCAGGACATGACTGGTCCAAATCCAGCCTTGAAAAGATTCAGTTGACCCTACGTCACCTTCTGTCTCGTGGTCTGACCTGTGTGTCTGCGGAGCTGGGCCATTGCCAGAGCACTGCAGGCTTCTCATCTGCAAGAGGTGGTGTCCTCACCGCACCTCTAGCTCTGCACACTCTTCAACCCCTCTTCAGAAGAGACATATGAACACCAGGAAGGAGGCAAAATGTTGGTGGCATTCTCAGCTCTGTTTCAGTGCGTGGTGCTGCAGGCAGGTACTTGGAGGGGTGTCTCCATCTCTGTAGAGTTTAATCTCTTATCTGCAGAGTTCATTCCTGCAGCCCACCTGGCTCCCATGCTGGCTGGAGGAGAGTATCAGGGCCCTGGAGCACCTGTGGGCAATAACAGCCTTGATCACCTCCACCTGGAAGCCTCACCCCAGCAGCTGCCCAGGGGCCTCAGAGCCTCCTTTTGCAGCTCAGCCCTGAGCATGGGGTCCCCAGCTGAGCTACATTGCCATACCTCCTGGCTGGACCTGGTGCAACCCTAGGTTGCAAGCATACTGGAAAAACAAGGGAGCTGGGGAGACAAACATGCTTGCAAGCTATGCGGTGACCCTGCCAGAAGTTTTCAGGCAGGAGCATCCCAAGCATCACCACTGCTTTCCGGTGCTTTGCAGAGGACAGACCTCCGGGCCTCGATCGCTCCTGCTGCCACACTCTTTGCTTCTAGGTAAGCAGCATCTCCTGAGTCACCCTTGTCTCAGGTCTGTCCTCAGTTTAGATGTCATACACAAGCCTAATGGAAATATTTATGATCAAATCCTTTCCTTTGGGACAGATCTAATGTGGGTTTTACCTCCCATTGCCACCATTTGTGCACTTGTTAAGATGGAGAGACAGTCGTGTGCTCCCTCACTGCTGTATCACGGCTGCTTTAGGTCTTGCTGTCTTTGGGACTTGGAAGTAATATTAAAATCTACTTGGCAAAAGGCAGGGTTTGGTATCTGATTTGAGTGGGAAGAACGATTTAACACTTTGTGTGTGTGTGTCTCACCTTCCCAGCTGGCCTCTCAATCCACACATGCAAATCCCTGCCTATTTTAAAAGCTTTGGGGTTTTCTCTAATTGGTTTAAGAGCCTGACTAATGCATAAGGTATAGCAAAAATCTGCTCTGTATCACACACCATTTTGGGTTATCTCACCACTCTTTCCACAGCCTGAAAATAAAGAAAATAACAGAGCAGATTACAGGCTAGAGCTCTATCCTTTGCAGGTTTACAAGCCTGGGAGCAGCTTGGGATCTATCTATATACTTTATAAGTGCCATTATTTAGATTTGTATTTTGCTATAGATATAAAGAGGAAACCATTCCAAAGACCTCTTCGCTAGGAAGATTTTTCTTGCCTATTATTAGCACTCTGCTTTTGCAGCAAGTGCTCATGAGCCAATGTGCAGAATTTTAAAGGACTTCAAAGTGTCATTGGGAACCGAGTGATATGTGTGTTAAAAAGGGTTTAATGGAGCTGCAGTCACTGTAGCACAGTGTCTTTTTATAGCAAGTTCTTACAGCGTTAAGAAAAACATCCTGCAGATTTCAGTAGGATTGGCATATGGATAAGGTGCTTTGCACTATGATTTTTGTTTATCTGCTATTAAAATAAAGACAACCTGCAATGCTAGTTATAGGGAGAAAGATAAGCAGCAACGGGTCTGCAAAACTCAGGCAACAGCTATCTCCTTTTTTTGGGGTTGGGTTTTTTTATTTTCATTTTTAGAAGAAAATCATACAAGTTGCAGCCAGCGACTTGGTTTTGAGAATGGAGATATGCAATGATTGGTATTCATGCTGAAGCTTTTAACAGTCCCCAGAGCTACTGGATTATATTATCATTATCACAAGGCAAATTCTGCTTATCAAAGTTGAGGCAAACTTTTCCAGGGCTGTCTTTAAAGATGTCATAAGTCAGGCTTCCACAGAAAAGAAGGGGCTTGTAAAAAACCACATTCAACACTAAAGCTGACCTGATCCTTGTGTGGTCGTCGATCTGCAGGAATATCTGAGGATTTGGCAGGGAAGCACTGATTTTAATATATTCTGTGTATTTTCTTTCAGAACACCATTGCTGAGTCTCCTTTAATTGTGCCCAGGAAGTATGTAGGGATGCCAAATAAAACAGGCTCCTCTTGCCCTTCGGCAACCTGTGACGACAGCCCACCCGCTGCTGAAGAGCCAGGCACGGAGGGGAAGGGAAAGGACACCCATGGCCTCCGTGAGGGTAAGAGCCTTGCCCAGCACTAGAAAAAAAAGACGGAGGTGGGATGTGGTTTAACTCTCCAGAGCCTCAGCACTGCACGGTACCCTTGTCCCATCCTTGTACCCGCACTGCGTGGGCTTTAGCTGCTTGGGCTTGTTCCACCCCTGAAGCAACATCATTTCAACATGTTTTCTTCTCCGCTTTGGCTTCAGGCTGGGGAGCGATGGGTTTCTGCCATGTCTGGAGGAATTAAAAAAATGAAAGAGACAGGGAAACCTTAAGTCGCCATGACTGCCAACGCAGGAGCACGATCAGGATTTTTCAAGTCTCACAGCCAGCTGGAGGCTGCAAATGAACGTGCACAAAGCGAGGAGAGCAGGGCTTCAGGTCCTGCTGCTGCCCCGATGCCACCAGCTGCCCTGTGCCCCCGGCTCAACCATGGCAGCACTGAAGCCCCAGCAGAACCCCGGCATGGGACCCCCATGGCTGCAGTGCCCCACCTGTCCCCGCCCCTGTGGCTCTGGCCCAAGCAGCCTCTTTCTTTTATTTTTCTTGCCCGTCCTCCTGAACAGAAATCCTGGTCCAAAATCTTACAGAAGCAGCCAGAGATATTTTTTTTTTTCTTCTCTGCGGAGGAGGGTAGAGAAGCGGCGGCGACGGGAGGGGGGAAGGGTTTGTGAGGTGGTTGAGGTTTTTTTTTAATTTTTGCAACACTAGTTGTTCAGGGGAGTGTCTTGCGTTATTAATGCTGAGTGGCTCCGTCAGCGACTGTGGTTTAAGGTCGTTAGTCATCTGCTGCTACTGCAGGAGACACGGGAGCGCTGAGCAACCCTCTCGGTCGTGCCAGGCCAGCAGGTTGGGAAAAGCTGCGAAGGGGGCAGTGGGGACGCATGGGGGAGCAGAGAGCAGTTCGGGCCTGAGGGGCATCCTCTCAGCCTGGTCACGGGGTGCCCACACGTAAGGGACTCACCAGGGGTGTCGTGGGTGGCTGCACAGCTGCCCTGAATGGCTTGAGAGGGGCTGAGGGGTGTGGAAGGGCAGGGGCCAGGAAAGCACCTGCAGTGCGTGAGTGCGGGGTCCTCTGTCCCCCCCGTGAGAGGGCAGAGGTGTGTCCTTGCCTGGGAAGCAGTCCCTGCACCAAATCCAGCTACACAGGCACACGAGTTGTGTTTGTCCTCCAGCTGTTAATGAGACGAGGATGCAGGATGCCCCCTGAGTATTAAGGGAATACAAGTCCACGTGTGCCCTTCCCACCTGATTTCTTCCTTTTCTTCCTTCCGTAGGATGAGGGGGTCCAGGCAAACATTCCTTAACTTATTCTGCATCCTCTGGCTCCCACTTCTGCTGAAGGCTGCCTCTTCCTCCCCAGTCCCCCACGGAAATGACCCACCACCCCCTGCGCTCTCCTCCGAGCTGTACAAAGGACACACCTGTGTGGGTATGTATTCAGGTTTTGTTTGCCTGATGGACTAGTTCATTTGTTACTCCACCAGAGCTGGGAACTGCTGTGCACGTCATAAATCACTCCTTTATCTGTTTCAAAGCCTGCCCTGCAAAATACTCATAGTCTTTGGTGAAATAACCACTGAAGAATTTGCAAGGCCAGCATGGGGTCTGGAGTTATTTTATGATTTTGTTTTTGAGCGGCTGCTTCCCAAAGTTCATGTTTTTGCTCTGCCAGAAACGGCATCGAGAAAGCTGGCGTTAACACCTGCAGGTCTGGGAGATGGAAGCAAGGTGTTACGGGGTCGTGTTTGTTAGGGTTCTCGATGTGTTTTGCTTAATTGCAGGGCACTGTGAGTTCCTCAGAGCCACCCAGAGCTTCCCCATTGCCTGGGAAACTATTCCTAAGAACAGCTGTTCCATACTTGGGCCCGATGCTTTCATGGTCTGGGTGGTTGTCTCTGGATAGTCAAGTTGCAAGGGCTGTTTCGTCGTGTTTCCTGTCTGTGAGTGAACACACGTGCCTGCGCGTCCTGTGCTGGAGAGGGGTGGATGTGTTTTGACAACCTCCTGTTGTGTGACTTTGGTGATCGTGGTAATCTCCCCAGAGGCTATGGGGCTATGGCTTGTATCCTATAGCCTCAGCTGAGCGAGTGGTTCCCAAAGCAAAACCAGTAACCCCAAACCTGAGGTGAACTAAGTATCTCAGCACCAGAAATACCCTTGGCGTGCGACTTTTCTAACCCAGAGAGATGCAGTAGCTTTTATGTGAGCAAACGTTAAATGATGGATGTGGCTTATGCACTGGGATCTTTTGTTTTATTTTGTCTTCTTTTAGGTCTTTAGGGCACTTTTGTGCCATAAACATAAAGCCTGTCGTGATTCTCTCTCTTTCAGAAGGAAATATTTACTTTCAGCCCCAAATTATTTTCACTGCGGCTCAGGGAACACAACTGGGAACAACAATTCTAAGCTTGACAGAAGTGAGGTTTGGGCTCATTTCTGAGCCATCTACAGTGCCCCTGCAGATTTTGGCACCGGAGAGGCAGGGTGAACTAAAAGTGGAGTGAAACTGGGACAGTGAGGCTTTTTCAGCCCCTGTCAGGGCTCAGCCACCAGCCGGAAAATGAGAGCGAGTTGTGAAAAGCAGAAATGGCTCTCAGCTTGTCGGGGCCAGCAGCCACACAAGCCGTGACCGAGCAGCTGCCAGAGAGAGAGGGAAGTGGGTTTTTTGATGGTGAGATCTTTAGACAGCTATGATTTTGATGGCACAGGAAAGGTAGTGGATGCTTACGTTGGTGTTTTCAAATTGTCAGAGGTGAGATTTGCCTGCCTTTTTCATCCTATTGACCCAGCAAGGCTTCACATTCCTAAAGGGACTGCGCAATGCATTGAAGTTGCCTTGTATGAGGTAAACTGTGCCCTTCTTTTTCCTCCCAAGAGGAGGAAAGCTGCACCAGCCTTGCTACTGGGCCCACCAAGCACCCCCCTGGCATGTTTGTTCAGTGGGGAGACACCAAAAAACACCCTTCAGCTAAAAGCGTCCGCATGAACTCAACTCAGGACCAAACCAGACCGTCCCCTCCTCTGTAAGCCACAAGCTAAAGATGAAGTGTGCAGAGAATTCCAACTGCGTCGCCCGGTCCTAGCGGGGAGGGCTGGTGACAGCATGCAGGCAGGCTGCTCCCTGCTCGCCCAGAAGGCCACTTGTGGGGTTTCACTGGTGAGCTGCTCGCTCGATTAACTCTTGAAACACTGACAAGACATCCATGTCTCTTTTCATGATTGGGAAAGGGAAAGCATGGAGGAACTGATGGCTACACATGCCACGGCACAGAGCAGGGGTAACGTCCCTTCTTGTGGCTGATTCGGTGACCAGCGCTCTTAGGAGCAGAAATTAAGCCAAGATCAGCTTTGCCTGTAGGAAGAAGATTTATGATTTCCTTTCAACAGCTCGACCCCCAACCCTGCTACCTCAGGTTGCCATCTGGGAAGGCACTGGGAGAGAGCCATGAGAACTTTCTCTGTGTCTTCTTGCTCTTATTGATTGAGTTTTTCATACGAGAAATGCCCACTGTCAAATGTCTAAGAGATTTTCCTGAAGAAAAGGACTTCTGCGTGCAAGCTAACCGTGTGCTCAGGAGTGCAGTCTTTCCAAGTTATCTGCCTCTCTTTTCTAAAGGAAAGGAGGCGGCTGTACATCAGGTGGTCGGTTATGTGTGTGTACCACCTGTACAGTTTAGGTGGCTATGTTAGCAGGCAAAGCTGGTCAGAAAATTTCTCTTCTGGTAACAACCCCCCCCAAATAATTTCTGTTAAGCTTTTCCACTGAAAGTATCACATTTCTTGAAGAAATATGTAGAAATAATATGACAGGAGAGCGAAACGTAGCTCTGATACCTCTGTTGAATGTGGTTGCTTCCCATTTCTGTTGCCCTTGCTAGTGGTGCTGCCAGGGTCGTCACTGTCTCCCTCAGTGTATTCTTGTCATCGTGGGAATGTTTCAAGGGACTCCCCCCACCCTTAGCACGTGCTGGGCACTGGGCACTGGGCAGGCAACGGTGTGCCGATACGGAACGGGGCTGGAGGGGAGGAGCGTATGCGCCCAGTGAGGGACCGCGACAGGCTGAGCAATTCAGACGACTCGTGGAGGGAGGTTGGCCAAAACATTTCTGCTTTCAGATTGTCTGAAAAAGAAGCTGCTTTTTTTCTACAGCAAACTTAATTGTGTTGGCAAACACAAGATGGGAGTTCTGATCAGCCTCAGAACAATAGACAAAGTCACATAATTTTTACCTCATTTTCTTGAAAATTTTGGCTGTTTCCTTCAGAGAAAGTGTTTTCATAATTGACTCGCTGTAAAAATAAAGCATCTGGAAAGTGTTCCCACTTGAAAAGGATTTAATACTACTGCCTTTTAGAATTATAGAAAAGAGGGGGAAAGGACCTGGTGATAATCCTCCCAGCGACAAGTTCAAACGTAGGATACCTACGCAAGTCCTAATGATCTCCAACCTGCTCCTAAGCAGATTCATCATCTTTCTTTGAGCGTGCCACTAGAAGAATTTTTCTAACATCTGACAGTCTGTCTTCTCCATCACTGTTTCCTGCCTCCCCAGGCTGGAAAAATGCTCCCTTTTTGCATACCGTGAAATCAGCTCAGGCTCTTTCTCTGGGCGTGCTTTGCGTGTGATTTATTCTCCTGCTTTTTCCTTATAGTAGATAAAAGGGCTTTGGGAAGTTTTCCCGTATGCAAAGGCCCTTGCAGCTGGTTTTCCTCGTGTAAAGACAGTGAGGTTTTGCTCTGTGCTCTGGTTTGGGAGCTGGATGCTCAGTCTGGTTTTCGATTATGGGTTTGTTACTGACTGGCTTAAGGGATTTATTCATGACAAGACCTAGAAACTCTTGCTGTGTGCAGTCTGACAAATTCACTGGGGCATCCTGAGACCAAGAGGATGTGTGTTTTTCTCTCAAAAGTTAAATATGGTTGAGGCCTTCAGATATTCAGGTCTTTGACTTCCCTCATCTGTTAAATGAGGAAAATGCTTCCCATTTCACAGAGCGATGAATGTTATACTTAATGCTAAGGTACCCAAAGACAGGACAGCAACACTGGTAACTGTTGACACTGCTGTTAATGTTTCGTCGTGTCTGAGATCCTGCTCTTTATTTTTCTACTATTCTGCTTATTTTTTAAAGGTTTTATTCCACGCCTCCCACCACCACAAATTACAACAAAGCCTTTAAAGTGTCCTGTTTTCTAGCAAACTTGACTTCATCCAGATCAGTCTGAAGCAACCTTAGCAAAAGCTTCCCTGGAGGATGAGAAAGCAGGAGGGACACTGACAGGCAGGGGAGAATTCCTGTATTCATCTCTCTTCACTATGATGAGGAAAGGAAATTTGGGGTATTATAGAGCAGTCAGTTAGACATCAATTCCTAGAAAAATCCTGCCATACTCAATAAAATGTCATAAAAGCACGTTTTAAAAGTAAATATGAGTAAGAGCCTCACTGAATTAATTTATTATGGAGAAAAGGTGTCAGATCAATCCAAGATTCTTTGCAGATGGGATAATGACATGTAGAGACAGAAGAGACAGTCGACATTACAGCTGGACTTGAGTGAGGCTTTAGGCACCACCTCAGCACTAAACTAATGGCTGAGAAATATACGACACGGATAAGTTTCTGCAGGGCAGGACAAAACCGATGAGTTGCCTTGTTCAGTGAGTAATTACAAATGGCTCACTCCAAGTGGAAAGAGGTACAAAATGAGGTCATTCTTGGACCTCTGTTTTACACATAGTTTCATTCCATATTTTAATTAGCCAGTATAATGAAACGGGGCACTATTAAATCAGAAGCTCAAACAAAGCTGAAAAGGTTTTTCAAGTGCAGTGGAGGGTGGAGTTAAATTCAAAACAATCTCTAAAACTTGAAGGACTTGCCCCTCTAAAAGATCATTAGAATCAATGTGTGTTGAAGGCACTTCAGCAGAAGTAGTCAATGATACGCGTAGTGGATGGGTAGCATCCCTAGGGAAGACCATCTGGGCTTGTAGTGGCACAACGATGGCACGCTGTCACGAAGAACACACAACACTGCGTACACCGAGACGTGTGAACAGAAGTTAGCTTGTGAGACGGGAAGTAGCCCGCTCTGTTTCCTCAGCACTGACAAAGTCTCAGAGGAATTTCTGCCTTCCCTTTTGGGGCTGCTCATCAAGAATGGTGCAGAGCAACAGCAGGTTTGGGAGGAAAAAAACATAGGCTTTAAGGGAAGACTGAATAACTTAGAGTTAATCAGTCTACAGAAGGAAAACTCGAGGAAAGACACGATGTCCGTCCTCAGAAACTTTAATGGAGTGATCTGTTTTCCCTGTTTGTAACAGCTAAGGAAAAAATTACAGAAATGGATACCAGCAGGAATATACAGGTGAGGAAGAAAATTTTCTAATGGTAGCGAGAAGTGATCGGTGCCTTCTGTTCCTGAGAAGGCTGAAGACCTCATTAGGGATCCTAAGATATCCACGCCCACCCTTTTCCCTTTCAAACAGTATCAGTGCCATAGGTGAGCTGCGAGGGCAGAGGCTTGTGTAGAATGACTTCTTCCAGGCCAGATTTTTGGGGTTTCTGTGCTCTGACCACGAGAACTATTAGCACATATCAGGATTTATTTATTTTTTCCAAGAAGCAGGCTGCTCAGCTCTTTTGGCGATTAACTTTGGCTGCCCTCTCTGGAATGAAGTGATTAGTCACGGAGCGCTCGATACAGCCGGACAGCAGCACTTTCCATCTTCTTTGCTAGCGAGTGGGGAAGCAAATTTCCCCGTCTTTGTGCTCCATATAATGCAATTCTCAGCAACCTTTGCAGGTCACCTCTTCTATTCGCCCATGGCCGTGTAATTCCTAGCGTATGACGACACACGTTTTCTAAACATAGTTTCAGCTTCGATTACATAAAAAACCGTATGTTTCCAAATTTCCCAACAACCTGAAGTGGTGATTTCTACCTGTGTTGGTTTGTGTGGTAGACAGTGTTGTCAGCACTTTGCCTCTGTCTAGCTGTGCATGAGTGCAGGGGTGAAATACACCCTGCAGAGCGGCAACGGGACTGCTGGTGTACGGAGTTCCCAATAACCTCACACAATGGAAAAGCCAAATGGAGTTGGAAGCTTTTAATAACTGTGGTCAGACAAAGTGGCTGTGCACACATTGTCTGGGGAGGCACCGTGACAGAACGTATAATTTACAGCTCAATGCGTTCTGTAAAAGCGCCGTGCCCAATGCCAAGGTAGCACCACAATGTATTTTACTTTGAAAAGCTGGGGTCAGCTTTGATTACAGCTAAATCAGTGCCCAGCCACAGCACCTGTTTGCTCCACTGATGTTGCTCAATTTATTCAGTGGCAAAATTTGGCCTGATGATCACTAATAAATACCAGGTCTGACCAGGATATTTTTTCCTATGACTGTACTTAAAATAGAAGAACTGCGAGCACGTGAGGAGTGAGGTAGAGATACTAAAGCAACTCTTAAAATGGGAATATTTTATACTGTGTTGTGCTTTGAGCTAAATTAGAGTCAGTTTTCTAACATCAGCTAAGTCTCATCTGAGTAACTTATTTTTCTGAGGGTTAACTGCATGTTTTTCCAGACAGTGTTTGTCTCTACAAGTGATAAGAGTGGGCACTGAGAGGCAGAAAGGCCAATGCTTATACTTATTCCTATAGACACCAAGACCATCCTTAAGCTGGTGAAAAGATCCCACACCTGCAGGGGAGGGGTGGACAGGACAGGTGACCCCAGACTGACCAACAGAGTATTCCCTCCCGTGCATGCCGTACTCAGCGTGTCCGTCTCTTTGCCCCCGATCCCAGGTCCGTGCATTTCTGGATGCAGTTCTTGAGCCCAGCTCCCTCCTAGCTGTGACCCTTTCCCTCGGCTCTGCTCCACAGCATCTGTGGGGATGTTTGGTCATCGAGGGCTGCAGGTGTGATTTCATATATTTCTATATGTTTCATTGCTTTCTAATGATTTTCACCATTATTATTGTTAGTAGTTGTTCATTAAGACTGCAGTTCAATTTCTTACCTGCAAGGCTTTTCCTCTCATTTTCCTTTCTCCTTTCCCCTTTCCCTGAGGGGGGGAGGGAATTGGCAACCCAGCTGCTGGGTTTTAGCTGCTGAAATTGGCCAGGCTGGGGCTAAACTGTGACATAGAGGGATTCATATTGTTCAACAGTTGTTGGTTAAAAATTGATTTTCAAGATCACGCCAAGCCTTAAAGAAATTTTATGGCTGAAAAATGCAGATTTATTTATCGATTGCAATAAAAAATACGCTTATCATACATACATGCAGGTATGTAAATAGACATTTCTGCACATGGTTGTAGGTGTATTTGCAAGGGTGGTCTTGAACATTTTACATCACTGATACTTGCTATTGGCTTTCTTTTATACTCTTATTCAGTACTTATTGCTATTTGGTTCTCCATTGTCTTAACGCGTGTGCCTCTGACTCTTGTTCTTATATAAAAAATATAAAACTTCAGAAAAACCTGTTTACGTTGAAGGATTTCACTTTCAGTTGATTTAGGAACTGTATATCTGAAACAAGTTTTGTGCATTCAGAATTTTAAAACAGTCAAACCTGTGTGACAAGGATGAAGTTATCCAGTCTCCTTACCTCCCCCTGCCACCGTTTAGACTTCAGTAAATTTTCAGTACCCTTTCCTGATTTGGAAAAGAGGAATATGTTAATGGTACACATACGCACGCGTTTTTTCTATTAATTAATGCAGAAAACTTTTCCATTGGAAATGCCTGGGGTTGTAGATTTTGTTAAATAGGGCGCTTTGAAGTGTAATGTAAGAAACACTAGGGATACACTTATGCTGGTACAGAAAATTCAGTTTAATGTATCAGAGCCCTCACAGAGTGTCTTAAAGAAACAATAATGAAAGAAGAGAGCCCTGAAGTCAGGGACTCTGAAGTGTCTCACTGCTACTGGGTGAACTGCAGAGGCATGAGCAACAAAAATTGTAATATTCTAGGGTTTGCTGGTTTTGTTACAGAGATACAATGCGCTCAAAACACTGCCTAACTTTTACCCTCACATCCCTTCCTGAATTACTTCTCAAAGCGACGGATCCTCTGGCTGTAAGTAGGAAAGCAACCGTCCTAACTTTGCACGTACAGCCATGTCACTTGAGCTGAATATTTCCACCCTGGAATGAAATCTTGAGGTTATAAAGGGCTGTTCTTTGAAATTATCAGCTTGGCGCTAAGAAGCAGTGGAAGAGGGCAAAATTAAAAGTATGATAAAGGGAATATATAGTGAAGAAGAAAACATCCCTGTATTGTAACTTTGTGTGTCCGTGTTCTGCCTGCACCTAGAATATCCACGTGCGTGCCTGCGTCTCGGAGGGGAAACCCTGATTTCCGATTAGCTCCCCATGGGGAAGCTCTTCCTTCAAACAGGAATGTTTTGCTCCAGACTGAACTGGATCCGGATTAGATGAGTGTAGAAAGAGGGGTTTTAATGCCAGATCAACGGCATCTGCACGAGAAGCAGCAGTGTTGTCTCTGGTAGAGGGGCTCTGGGGACTCCTCACCCATAGCCTTTAGGAGACGCGCTGGAGCCTGTGATAACCCCTGAATGGAAGAAGCAAAGACTGTGTGGGGGAAGCGTTTACCTTCTCTATAAACCAGGGCTGTGGCAGAGGGTTCATTTATTCAGACAGATATTTGAGGTGGAGGTCTGCTGCTTGGCCAAGCGAGGCTCCAGCTCCTGCTCCCCTGGGACCAGCAGGGTGGCTGCAGCCTGGCCACCGCTCCGGGCTTATTTCCTCCTTGTGCTCCAGGGCGCGCGTGTATTTTATGGCAGGAGAACAGTGATACGGCTGGAGGGGTGAAAAAGGTCTCCGGCACCCAGGCACGTGAGCAAAGGATGTGTCATGTGCCAGAAATCAGAGTTTTACTCAGACAAATACATCGACAAATCTGAAACTCAGAGAGGCAGCTTTCGCTATCCAGGCACTTCTCGGCATCCCTAGGTGTCATTCTAATTATAGAGCCTTTCAAACATGAGCAGCAGAAGTAGATTAAGTTAAATATCTGCTCAGACTGCCAGGGGCTTCACAGCTAAGAAATAAATTTCTCTAGCTCTGATTTTATTATTGGGGCATGATTTTTTTTTTTTTCCCTGAGCTTATTGGAAATGTCATTTTATTATTATACGTTATTTTCAAATATATGGAGAGAAGTACTTCCTGACGTGTGAGTTTTCAGATTATTACTGCTGAGCAAAATGGTTATGGTTTTCTCTTATCTCTTCAGAAATTAATTGCAGATAGGACAAACACTAAGAGAGATGGGCTTTTTATTAATGCCAGAGTCTAGTTTCTAATGGCTGGTAGGCATTATAATACCAATCAATTTCTGCCAGAGAAAACATCCTTCAGACTGTCAGGACACTGAAAATCATTATTGAAGTGAAAGAGCAGGATCAATTTCTTGAAACTTGTTTCTGAAGAAAATCATGTGCAACTATAAAAAAATTAGAGCTTTTTTATTCTTTAATTATGAAACCTGTTTACATTGCCTTATAAGTACCCAGCTCATGATAAGAAATAAATTGTTTCTAAATATCTACTAAATTAAGAGCAAGCAATAGTTTTTAATGAATATCCAGGACTAGAAGTGCTTTTCTGCTGATTCCAGAGTATTAAGAAGTTTATATTATCACACACATTGTATGCAATTAAAGTGGTGAGATTTCCCTCTTTCCTTTTTGGCTAACTAATGATTTTCAATTTTCAGGCAGCAGAATTAGAACCCACTGAGGGCTGGGATAACTGGTTAGCATTTCTGATAATATTTGGTGTGCAGGGAGATTTCTGTTGATTTTCTTCAAGGGCATTGTCGTCTTATGCTGCAGCCAACAGAGAATCCTTCTTCTGCCACTGAATCCATATCTTGGGCTGCACCGAAGGAAGTGTGACCAGCAGGTCAAGGGAGGAGATTCTCCTCCTCTAGTCCATGAGAATTTACCTGGATTTCTGCGTTCGGTTCTGGAGTCCTCAGCACAGGAAGAACTTGGAGCTGTTGGAGTCCAGAGGAAGGTCACAAAGACGATCCGAGGGCTGGAGCCCCTCCTGTACGAGGACAGGCTGAGAGAGTTGGGCTTGTTCAGCCTGGAGGAGACAAACCTGCAGGGAGACCTTAGAGCAGCTTAAAGGGAGCTACAGGAAAGCTGAGGAGGTACTGAAACATAGCTTTTAATTTGGAATAAGTGCATACACAGGGCAACATGCAAATAACTGAGGTGCGGTCTGCGGGTGCCCAAGACTGGAAGGGTGTAATGGTGTGATCAGAAGCCACCTCTCTGTGATAGTAAAGACTAGTTTATGAAAGCAAACATTTTGAAGTTCTGTGGGTTTTCCCCAAGCAGTTAGGCTATTATTATTGTTATTTATATTCATAGAGCATCTAGTAGCCCAAGGTACTGCATTAAGTACTGCACAAACTCAAACAATGGCTCCATTAATTCTCATGTGAAGTAAAACTCCCTTTGGGCCTGGTTCGATAGACACAGAAGGGTCTTAACCGACTTAATCAACATGAAAAATTCCCATTTAATTGCTGGGAGACTGCTCTGTGGGTAGAGTTACCTGCATGATTGTGTTTGTGATTAAGAATTCCATTTCTATTTGGTAGCGCTGAACCAAAAATAGCTTTTTATTTTCCCCTCTCTGTGGTATAAACATGAAAGAGAAACTCATATCTTCTTGTGTAACAGAGGAACTGGAAATACCAGGGGCGTTTTTATCCTCAGCCCAGCTATTTGGATTTTGAGCACTCAGGCTGCTTGTCCATAAGCTCCTTTCTCTGCACTGACTCTACTGGAGGCAAGATCTTGCTGTGATAACGAAAACGAGAGCCGTGGGGGCAACAGCTGAGTCAGAAAGCGAGGAACCTCTTTGCACCTCCACGCTGAGATGCAGCACCAGGCGGGCTGCTGAGCCTGTGCTTGGGGTAAATAACTCAATTTTGGTGTAAAAGTGATGCACTGGGGTGCAGCCAGGCCAGAAGCAACCTTTTCCCTCGCCAGGCAGGGAGCGTGTGGGGCCACATCGTCGATGTTTTTATCAGGCCAGCATTCACACTCAAATAAAATCTCTCCTTGCAGCCCTGGAGCCAACATTTTGGCTCCTAAGGGTGTCGTAATGGAAAGCAGAGACACTGCAGAGGTTGCTTTTTGCTCGTGGCCAGAGCAGACCTTGCCCCAGCACGGGCAGCATGAGCCGTGGGGTGGGTGCTGGAGGGAGGCAGTGGTGTCCCACTCCCTCTAGTAGAAGTCTGCGAGTTTTATGACAGTGGGCACCGCCTCTGGTGCGTACCGAGGATGAGGGGGTGTCGAAGGTGGGACACAGACTTTTAGAAAGCCGGATCCACCCCGAGCCCCCAGTTCCCGTGCTCTGTGCTGGGGATAACCAGCGAGCAGGATGGGTGGAAGAGGCAGGTAGGGGGACACAGGGGAGCTGGGGACCAAGGAGGGGTTCTGTCCTCTCTGCAAAGTGTGCTGTCAGGCTCTGGATGAAGGTGAAGAAGTACTGAGTTACACAGTATAAGCAAAGTGATCATCATTTCTCTCTGCTGCGGTCAGCGATGCTGTCAGCTCCCTGGTGTGATGGGTTACTGAGCCTCAGGGATGTGACAGCCCACAGTGCTCTGGTTTTCACTCGACCCCCCAGTGTCTGAGCTCGTGCCTGTGCTCACAATACAACTTTCCCCTCGCTTTGCATTCAGGCTTGCGATTTCACAGTCTGGTCCCACTCCCTAAGTCACACCGGCATCCACCCAGTTGCTGTTGGCCGCTCGCCCCAGTGCTCAGTTCTGCCCCAGCCTGTGTGTTGAGGACTGCCTGCTCTCCCAGCTCTTCTGCCCACGGAAGCATTTTCCTCTGCTAACATTGCTAACCCCGCTGTCTCTCGAGTTTCTTTTTCTCCTCTTTATCTTTGCCCCTCCTGGACCCATTTTGTGCCAAGTGCTGCTCATTCACAGCTCCCTCAAGCTCCTGATGCAAAAGAATGCGAGGTAAAACAAAAAAGGCTGTCTCCTTTAGGAAATATTGAAGGACCAGATGCTCCCCAACTTTCTACTTGGACTCCCTTTTGTCTTTCTAATTCCTAATTCTAATTCCAGCAGGAGTGTTGGATGAAGGCTTTACCTTGGTAAGAGAAGAAAATAAGGCACAGAAAGAATATCTGGCTTTCTGGTTGAGGCATCATTTTGGTCATTTAATTATTCTGAGCCTTCATCTTCATGAGTAAAACAGAAAAGGAGCAGAGGAAGGGTCGTTTTGGTGGTCTGTACATCGCTACTGTGTGCCAATAATAGAGCCTTGTAAGGACCAAGTTAGGCAGTGCCTTTTGGGTGCATTTCCAGTGTATTTCCAGGATGCACAGTGCCGTCTCGGTGCTGAGCGATGGAGTCAGTCCGGTGTGGTTATACCCACACTGCCCTTGCGAATAACCCAGGCTATCTTTTCTGCCTCTGGCACGGGTGCAAGGCATGGCTTGCAACCAAAGAGCTGCAGTCTCCTGCACCCCTCAGCTCCCCCTCCCCTGACCGAGGGTCCTTGTCCCAGTGTGCTCTGGGGACTGGTCCCTAGCACGAGCACAAATATTGCCCGGGGCACGGAACAGGTGAAGTCTGCGCTAAGGCACCTGTGGTTGTTAAACGGGGACCTGCTCTTCCAGCCCCAGTCCTGAGTGTGATTTACCCTCCAGCTTGGATGTCTCTTTGGGTTTAGTTTTGGTCTTTATTATCCCACTCTTTCAGTTTCTTTGTTTATGAGCTGTTGTGTTTTAATTAACTGTTAATTATTTGGACTAGTAAGTACTTGGACTATATATTTTTTTGGGGGGGGGGGTGGGGCCGTTGTCAGGGAGAAGGAATGACTTGCTTGGAGATTTTTTTTCTTGGTTGTATCTGTCTTCATTTATTCTCCTCTCCTTTGAGGCTGACTGGAGGTAACGGCTCTTAGCATGCTTTATAAATCACTCTGCAGAAGACTTTGAGTCTTATTTTATTTAGTAAGGATGGAGAAGTGGGCTTTTATCCCTGAAAATGAGGTGGCAAGTTCACTGTAATTTCCACTGGATCGTTGTATTTGGAGTAGAAGTAATAGAAGACTCAGAGGTATGGGTCTCACAGCAAGTTCCAATTGTATTGCCTCCTCTTTGACTTGCCACTTGATCCATAGACGCATCAAAATTATCACATTGGAAAACATCACCTTGATTTAACAGCACATAGGCAAAGGTCCTTGGAAGGAATTTAAAAGCTCTCTTGGAAGAGCGATGCCAGTCTGAAAACCCTAAACATTAATGCCCTTTGCTGGATCTGCACCCTCAGCCAAATGCCTACAAGACTGTGTCAAATGTATCCTGAGAGCCAAGATTTCCGGCAGCAGAGAGGAAACAGGGTTCATCTACAGGGATTTCAAAGAGAAATCTTCATTCAGGCTGCTGGAAACTGGTGTCTTGGTTCCTTGTCCCCTGGCTGCCTGGGATACCCACCTCTGTTACACAGGCTCCAAGCCCAGGCTGGGACCTCGCTCTGGCTGCTGCCGTCTTGGTCAGACTTTGCATCACCAAATGCAGTTTCTTTATAAATGGTGAAGCCACTGCCGAGAGAGCACGGTGCTGGCCTGCAGGAATTGAAAATTGTCTTGAAATAAATCACATCATCATGCAGATTTCGGATGATTGTTATGTGGGGATCACAGTGAACTGACTTCATCCCCAAAATATCAGAAAAAGCGCTGTACCTCTCCAGAAACGCTTCAGTACGGTGTGCACGCTCTTGGCTCTCAGCCACAGCCAGTCCGAGGAGCATCGAGGCTTTAGCCCTGCTCACACCTCGATCAGCAGTAAGAAGCAACCGGCTTCATAGTCACAGGAAATCGTTTCTTTCCAACCACAGGGGGAGAGCAGAACGAACTCTGAAGACATTTGTGCTTTAGCAAACGCGTAGCCGGGTCCAGCAGCCCTGGGCGTGCAAAGCACTGCTGGGCCTCAGAGGAAAGTGTGAAGCAATGATGTTGGGGATGCTTTGCGGTGGTGGCGCATACGTCTGCTCTGCGACATCTCTGCTGCGGGCGGTCACACCCATCGGGTTTTCAGTTTCGCCAGCAGACTGTGTGGCTCATGTGCAGAAGTATAGGAGTCCTGTCAAGTACAGACCTGTGCTTTTCTTTCTTGCAAGACATAAGAAGAGAGCGGGTTGCCAAGCAGGCAGGTGTAACAGTAGCTGTTCCCCTCTTCCTTGATTTTCATCCTTGAAAGGATGGAAAAATACTTCTTTTCAGGAGCCCAGTGCTGTAAAAACCAGGCTGTGGGGTGCGCTCTTCTGGCTTGGGCATCTTCTCTGTGATAATTTGGAGCTCTACAGTAAAAATAGCACTTCATAGATGTTTTCTTCTCCTTAAACACTCACCTGCCATGGAGCACCTCAAGAAATGCCCAGTGATGACTGAAACTACCTGAAGGGAGGCTGTAGTGAGGCAGGAGTGAGGCTCTTCTCTCAGGTGACCGGTGACAGAACAAGAGGACACGGTCTTAAGCTTTGCCAGGGGAGGTTTAGGCTTGACATTAGGCAGAAGTTCTTCACTGAGAGGGTGATTGTTCACTGGAATGCTCTGCCTAGGGAGGTGGTGGAGTCACCATCCCTGGAGGTGTTCAAAGAGAATTTGGATGAGGCACTTAGTGCCATGGTGTAACTGACAAGTAGGAGTAGGTGTAGGTAGTAGGTGTAGGTGTTGGGCCATAGGTTGGACTCGATGGTCTCAAAGGTCTCTTCCAACCTTACGATACTGTGATACTGTGAAATAATTCTATGGCACGAGGTGCTTTACCACACTTTGCAGATAACTGTATTCACCCTGTCTGTTTGTTTGTTTGAAGGATGCGTGCTTGTGGTGTCTGTAATCGAACAGCTTGCGCAGTGGCACAACAGCACAGTAAAGGCAGCCACGGAGAGGCTGTGCACCTACATACCTGGTACGTATCGAATAACAAGCCATATGTTATGTTGGTACTGATGTATTTCTCTGTTAATTGAAAAATTCACGTGTCGAGTCTGAAAAAGCTTTATCCACTTCTGGTGCAGCGTCTGAAAGCCAGCAAGGTGCTGTCAGCTGGGAAGCCAGCGGCATCGCTCACTTGGCTTCAGAGGTGGGATTTTGTCCTAAAGTTAGAGTGAATGTGGTTGTATCAAGCTTGTCAGCACCAGCACATGTAGACCCCTTCCCACCCTTTTCCTCCACTTTTTCTCTTTGTTAGCAGCCTAAGAATACATCGACTGCATGCCCAGCTACTCCTCTCTTTCTTGTTGATAAGGGTCTTGATAGCAACTGTGAAGATGAAAATATTTTCAGCAGGTATAGGAAGCTGCTATTGTAAAATCTCTAAAAATGAGCTGAGGTTGACAAGAGTAAGATCTGAACATTCGGTCTGCACAGAAACCCTATTGAAATGTAACTGATAATACAAATTTCAAAACCGATAGCTGTTCTTTCTGTATATTTGTAGACTCTTCTTTTTCTGCCCCTTATTTTATCTGCCCAAAGGAGCTGAGCTGTCCAAATGCACATCCCTCTATAGAGAACAGTTTGAATGCCAGAATAGCTTCCTGCCTCACAGATGCATCCCAGAACTACTTAAGTAACTAGATCTCACATTCACGATATATTTTTAATACTATGAACGTAAAAAAGGATAGCTTTAGACTCTTCATTAAAAAGTAGTTTATATAGCACTTCACGAATTGTATCTCTGAGAAATCAGCCTGCTCTGTAGACCCCAGCTTCACAGAAAATGCATATAGAATATTAATGTCCTCCTTTCCAAGAGAGGCTTGCCCGATGCAGGATGGGGCAGGGAAGTAATTGCTGGGATTCATTCTTTGATAGAAAGAAGCTTATCTGATTTCTATCGCAGAAGTCATATCCTCAATGTTTTAAATTACAGGCACACAACCATGAAGTTACAATTAGAAACGCTGGTCTGCTATTAAAATACAATTTTCTTCTTTAAAATATGGCATGCTAGCTCTATGTGCGTGATTCACTCCATGGACCTTGTTTCACTGACATGTCAAGATATTTCTCTTCAGCGGCCGCTCTTTACACACGTAATATCCTATTATCCCTTTAGTTAAATCTATATAATCCAGTTACCTTCTTTGAGATGCATGGATACACCCAATAGAAAAACCTGACCCTCAACTTGAAAGGAGTGAAAAATCCTATGGATTGTGTGGGAACTACAGTGTAACCCAATTTCTCCTCTCTCAGGAGGTGAGTGCTGCAGCCCAGCAGGAATCAACAGCTTCCTCTTGCTGCTTGAAACTATAGAAAAGATTTGGATGCTCGCGAGGAGCAAACCTGCTAAAGCAGGTCCTGCCATTTCACCTGAAGGAATAATTTCATCATTATTATACACATGCCTACAACTGATTGCAAGAATAGCAGCAAGGAATTAATGGCAACAGGGCTTTTCCTAGGGCCAAAAAAGGAGTAAGGACTCGTGGTTTTTTAAGGGTCTCCTGTAATTTCAATTCCAATCAGGCTGGGTTTGGATCAAGCCTTGAGTGAAGTTATATGATGTTCAAGAACAAAACTACTTAGAGAAAAAGAGAGAGAAAAAATCAGTACCCATCAAACCCAGTCAATCCCATAGGCTGTGTAGAAAACACAATCCCACCCTCATTTATATGCAAATAATTGCAATGTGTACGATTCAAGCAACATTGCCAATAAACCCATGAAAATAATAACAGTAATACCAGGACTGAAAGAGGCTCTTGAGCAGACAGAAAGGCTGGGGCTGAGGGAATAGGCAGTATTTATGGTCTAAGAGACGTTGTTAGCAAGAATGTATGTTTACCTGGGTACTGATTGTCTGCCTGATGAAACAGAGGTGTCTGATACCTGGAATGTTCTTTGAAACCGTCTGCCTCTGGCATTGCCGCTGAGTCACGCTCTGCGTCTGTGTCGGCCACTGCTGTGTAAACACCTTAGAGCTCAAGTGGAAATGGCAACATGATTAATACCATCTTTCTTGCAAATATTTACCCACTGGGATTCAGCCAGAATTTGTGTTTCTAGGACTACGAATCTATAGAGAAAAACCTTCTGGATTTTTATCATGCAAGAACAGGGCAATTTAGGGCATCTCTTTTACCTAAATCAAAGCAAGAGCAATTTTACTCTAAATTTTCCCTACGTTTTCCAGTATTTTGTTTGGTTTAAGCTCTTGCTTTGCCCCTAAACAGCAGAAGTTCTCTCTTCTCCTCCTTTCTGAGTTACATAGCTTCTTCCCAACAAAGCTTTCTCTCTGCAATATCCTCTCCTTGTGTGGGTTAGCAGAGCAAGAGGTTTGAGATGCATGAGCGCAGGCTGGCTCGGAGGGCAGGTCCGGTATGCGCTGCCCATAGCTTGGATCTGTTTTGCCAAAAGCCGAAGCCTAAATGGCACCTGTGTTGTCTAAGAGGACGCTGTGCACTAAATGATGATTTTATATTATCGCTGTTCTTGTCACCACCCAGCATTTGTTGTGCCAGGGGGTAACCACATGTCAAGCGTCCCGTACGCACAAGGAGATCAGTGCCGAGAAATAAGTGTGACCAACAGACCCCAATATCAACTCCCCAGAGCTGATGGCCAGCCAAAACCTCCCCTCCTCACAGCCACCGGTACAGGTTACAGCAGCCAACTGGCTCCTCCAAGGCCACAAATGTTGTGGAAACTAGATAGTTGGGTACAGGTTACAGCAGCCAACTGGCTCCTCCAAGGCCACAAATGTTGTGGAAACTAGATAGTTTGGGAAAATTCTAAGGCGCCGACTGCCTGTGATGCCCTAGGGGACGGCGGCACCCTCTCCCGCGGGCTGCTATGGCAGCCAGGCAGCCGCAGGAAGCCTCAGCGGAGGGTGTTTTAATCAACCATGACACCAAACACATGGTTATTGATGTCTATGATGTCTTTCCTTTCAGATGAGGAAGAATAAAATCTAATTCTAGTCAGGAGACCAATTTTTAACTTGCAGATTGCTTCTAAAGAGCCAATAGAGAGGAGTCATGTGGCCAAGGAGGCAAAGAAATGAAGCTAATAACTTCATTGGGATAAAACACCTGGCATGGGATGAGAAAAATCAGCTCTCATGGTTACAGAAGCTGCCTACAACACCGTATGAGTAGGAGGGTGTTGAGGAAATGATCTTTACCTTCCCTGCTACGCCTTTCTGGTCCCAGTCATCCTTTCCTGGGCACAGCTGCCAGCTGGGGAGTCGAGTCCTCACAGGAGGGCAGCCGCGGGAGCGAAGGCATATCCACGCCTGTTGATGGAGTCAGTGCTGCCAGATTTTGTACTCTCCTTGGAACACAGCTACTCTCCTTGTATTCAGCAGACCCCTGGCCCTGCGCACACCCCGCCTAACGCTGGTTGGAGTTGAATGTTCAGCTCAAAGTTGGAGAGACCAGGCTGCTTTGGGGGGTGCTAAAGCTTTTCTTTGAGAAAGGTGAGGGCGCTCTATGTTTTATTCTCCAAGTACAGATAGTTATCAGTCTGGGTAACGGAGATGAAAGAGAAAACAACTCCTCTCAGGAATTTCAGGAACTTCCAGTTTGTTTTCACACCAGCCCTGCTGAAACAAGTCCTGACAACACCTTTGTAGGATATGTGCGTGGTTAACCAGCTCTCATCTGTTCAGACCAAGGAACAGTCAACTTCTCTTCATGAGAACTAACAGACCGGTGCTACCAGCATCTCTTTTGCAAGTGTCTTTGCTTGAGCGCGGGGATCATTTTTTTTACAACAGTACCTTAAAGGAATCTCTGATGAGCTATCTTCTGGTGAGCACGGAAGGCATACCTTGCCCAGATTAAATAAATCCACCTAAGCCAGCATCCTGAAAAGACACACGGCTGCAGAGTGTGAAAGGAAGCCAAATGAAAAGTGTCAAATACTTACTTGAAGGCAATTACTCCTGCGCAACTCCTGCTCTACACAAAACATATTCTCTTAACTCAGACAGACCCCCAGAAGCTCTGAGGCAGCTCTCGCAGTAGAATCAAGCCCTGCATCACTCTCTGCACTTTGATTTATGTATTTGTTTTCTTTCTTCTCACAAACCTACTGAGCTGTTTGTTTAAACTGCTTAGAAGATGCTGTGATGCGCACGGTTTCTTTTGACTTTTCCATGATGCCGTGTTCAGAACATTTAACAAATGCGAGTTATCCTGTTTAGAATTTGTCATGTGGCTTTCCTAAAGCCAGGGAAGGGCATTAGGCAAGGTTAGACATTCAGATTTTCCCAGTGTTGTACTGAGGTCATAGCTTCATATGCCTTCCCCTAAGATAAATCAGCATTCACCTACATGAACCAACTCCTGCTGAATTTTGACTGTTTTAAAACCCATTTCACTGTGCCTGATTACTTAATAAAATGTTTGTTTTCCAGAAAAAATGCAAGGTTTCTGTTACATACTTGCTGAACTTTATGGACCACACATAGCTGAACTGTAAGTATTGCCGTGTCCTCTCACGTCTTTGCTTGGTTTGCTCTTGACACGTACAGATGTGCTGTCGGATTGAAGTGCAGGGCTTTCATTCTTAGAATGACATTATTATTAAACCAGAGATGCTTGAGAATGACTCTGGTTTGGCATTTGACACAGCTATTCCTGAGTGAATAAACACAGGCTGCCACTGGTAACCATTTTTGTACTCCATTTGAATCTCAGATCAAGCCCACCTGATGTAATTACCTTTTGAAATTCAGTTCATATGGCTGAGGGAGGAATTTGAATAACCCGTGTGTGCAAGACGGGTTCTACAGAGTCGCACCACTGCAATACCTGTCTCTGACTTCTACCTTTAATCGAGCTTTCTAATTGCCAGCCCCTCCATGCTCTCAGCCCCTCCCTTGATGCACAGTCTTGGGGAAGCCTACTAAGTAGTGTAAGTGATTAAAAAAATAAAATGTAGGTCATTTTATTCCTCTTTGAAAGTTCTTAGTTTAATTAACAGAGTTTTTGCTAGACCTTCTTACTCCCCAGGGTTGTTATTTTTATTTTCAAAACCAGACAAGGGACTGCAAAGTGCTTACAGGACTAAGAAGTGCTATAATCAAACATTTTAATTTAGACCCTGATTAGCCCAGAGGTGTGTCCCAAAAAGAAAGAAACAATCCTAGTGCTTGTACTTGGTGATTAAAGGTTAAGGATCTTTGAAGGATTTCTGGTTATTTTCTTGAGTTAATGATTGAACATTCATATGTGCCAAATTGCATATGCATTAACTTTAACCTTTAAATCTTTGTCAGCCTTGTGACTGATTAAAAAACAGAGCAGTCATAATGTATTTGATTCAGGTGCTGCGTATAAAATACAGTGCTTTTTCATCATCCTGTGATCCGATTTTAAATGCTGAGTAGGATGCCATGGCAGAAAATCATTGGGACCCGACGCTGTACTGAGTATCGATTATGGGTCACTGTGAAGCCAGCTGAAGTTATTGTTTGGCCTTTGGAAAATTTAGCTTCCCACGGAAATAGCTTCTACTCTCCAGCACCCAGAAGAACATAATAGCCTTTGTTTATGCACCATTTCCTTCAGCATAGACAAGGAAATGAATGCTGATGTGGTCTGCCACTCATTGAAGCTGTGTAAACAGGATCCAGGACAACCGCTTTGTCATCTCTACCCTCCTCCAAAGGTGAGCTGGTTTTCCACTTTTTCAAAGCTACTGGTTATGGAAGGTCTTGTAATTTGGAACTGAACAGTACAGCAGCTTCCAGTGCGCGCGCATTGTCTGGAAAATAAGCGTCAACATTTTGAGTGTGGATGCCCTCATAAAAGAGAACCCACATTAACTTGGCTCAACTGGGATGTCGCCTAAGCTTCATCAAACAGGTTCCTTCAGAAACTCTGTGTCTGAACTGGTAGAACAGTTCATGGGTCCTTCCACCCTTCCCTAGGGTAGATCACAGCTACCCTGTTACAAGCCCTCTTTACTCACCCCACAAACGTTTGTGAGCCTTCAGCACTTTCTGTCCTGGTAATTGCATGGGTTTTCCCTCCCCTACACCTGTAATGGCAGCAGAGAGCCTGGCAGTGACTGGGGGGCTTTTTTTTCTTTAAATGTGGAGACCTGAAGGTAAAGGTGGGCACACAGCAAAGGCTGGCAGGCTTCCCACAGCCCCCAGTGTAGCTGGGCACCTGGGAGAAGCCGTAGCTATGGTGGGTGCACCTGGACCGCGCTGTCAGTCCAGGAGTTAAATTTTGACACCACTGGTAGAGTTGCTGTCAAATCTTTTCTGAGCTCTTCCCATCCCTCAGAGCAGGTGTGGGACAGAGCTGCTGAACTTCCCCCTTCCCCCTTCAGCAAGAGCTCCAGCCGCTGCACTGTCTGCGAGCAAAACGACTGACAATGATGCTTTGGGGTTTAGTTTTTCAAGCTAAATTTGAACTCCGGTTTGCATGGTCTGGAGACTGCCCCTCCCAGTGCCTGGCTTAAGCAAACTCTCTTCCAAGTGGCAGATAAATTCCTTTCTGTCAAGATGTATTTGTTTCCCACCAGGAATAAGGGAACTCTACCAACAGAAGTATTTTCCCACCCCCACTGTGCCCTCCTTTTTAGCTGGCTTAGTGCTCTGGGGCAGCGCGAGGAGGCTGGGAGAAGTGGGAGAAGAGCGGTGCTTAGAGTTCATGCTCAAGTGGTTGACAAATTGCCCGCAGTAACTCTGTGACAAGTCAGGCTGAGTAAAGATGAATTATAGGTGAAACAAATGAATATACAGTCAGAGAAGCAGATGCATAAAATGCAGTTTACCTCACATTTTCTTCTTTGGTTTGCAATTTGATTGATCACCTCAGTTATATGAGCTTGCAAAGGTTGGCTCAGTCCCCTGCCAAGTGTTTGAACAAGACTTTAATACGAATGACTGGTTTGTTCAACTATTGATTTTCAGGTACTTTGTTTATTCATTTAGACTTTTGGATTCCCATTTTCCCAGAATTAGTATCATATTTGTACTGGTAATGGGAAAATAATACATACAGAGCTACCTGACCTTATGGGCAATGTTTTAATTGTTCAGGTTTTAATTGCCTTTAAGGTGGCAAACATCAACGTGTAGCTGCTTTTTCAATCAATACTTTGTTTTGTGCTGCTTCTGTGATGTTGTTCGAGTAAGATCATGGCTGTGGTAAGTGGCCGTCGCTGTGTGCTCGGCCACTGGCCCTGCACCACACGTGGCACATCTGTCCTGCTTCTACTCATAGTGCTGCTCCCTGGCTGTCACTTACACTCAGAGCTGGTGCCCCTTGCACCAATTTCCTCTCCTCCGTGTGTAAAATAGAAGGTGTTTTAGGGAGTTATTAGGGTATTATTAGTTGTAACCCATGAACTTATGATGGCCAATCTTATCCTTTGACTAGGATGCCTTTCCAGGCTCTTCCCTTGCAGTGGTTCTCCCATTCTTCCTTTCCTATAAGTACTTCATCTTGGAAGAATCCCAAAATGCCTTTTTCATCACAAATTTGCATGAAATCAATAGAAAACCAATCTTGTCGCTGTCTGTGAGAACTTGCCTTCCAGCACAGGCACTCACAGAGTAAAAAAAGCCAACTTTCCTACATCCTAAGCAAGGTATTTGCCTTCCAGACTCTGTTCCCTGCTTTATGCCTTGCCGTGCTCAAGCTGTTCCCCTGCTGGGATGAACCTTAGCTGAGAACAGCCCTTATCCATGCAAGCCCAGATGTTTCCTCTGCACCCTTCCGCGGCGAGCCTGGCCAGTGTCACACACGTAACTCTGTTGAACTCTAATGAATAAGTTGTTCTTCAGCAGGAGTCACTGGACAAGTGTGTCCTCTGCCGCTCCCGCAGTGCAGTCAGGATATGAATCTCAGCTCTTTAACTGATCTGGACTTTTCCTTAGGAAATAAATGATGCCCTGGAGCAAAATAAATGAACTCTCACAATGGGAGTTTCATAGAGGGTGATGGGATAATTGATTGTTAGTCCAATAAAAAGTAACTGCTGATGAGTTTGTGGACTCATACATCATTTCTGTGCAGTGACTGATACATTAAAAAAAGGGTAGAAAACAGAGAGAAGAATTGGTAGAGTACTGTGAGGCTGATCTGGAATTTTTTGCTTTCTTCTTGCTTTTCTAGATGGGGCTGAGTGCTGCAATAAGGAAAGCAAAAAGGATTATGAAGAATTCCAGAGATCTGGTAAGAAGTCCGCGATGGTAGAGTGTTTCACACTGTACTTTAATTCTATTAGGACTGAATCCTCTTTTATTTTGCCTGATAGTGAACTCACCTGATGATGGCTGGGTTGCAGGCAGACCCATTCCTACTCAGTATAAGATCTGCTCTATCAGGTGGCACTGGGAAGGAGGAGAGGGAGATAATGGACAGGTAATATGAAAGTATGAGAGAGAAGAAAAATACTCATGAAAAATGCAGGCTGCTTGTAGAGTGGGATAACTGCCTACATCCATCCAAGATATAAATTTGTGTCTGAAATTCATGCAGCAGCCTAGGACACAATCTCTGAGCTCCACAGCAGAGCTCTGCACTGAGGCACTTGCTTGTAGTAGCCCAGCTCGCCCTCGGCGGGGCAGCCAGACCTAAACCAGAATAGGAACAGATAGAGATTTTGTTGAGATTTTTTTACGAAAGCATGAATTTCCTACTGAGTTTTGCCCAGTTTTCATCCAGAGAAGCTTCCTTCCTTCAAACTTCTTGCAGTATTTATTATTGCTCCACCTTGTTTCACGCTTCTTCCTTGTCCCTTGTCATCCCTGCCTTGCCCTGGTGGCCGTATGTACGAGGGAGCTCGTGAACGGAGCCAACTGTCTGACCAAACGCACTTGGGGTTGTCAGAAACACAAGCAATGGCTTGAATGCCAATTCTGCCTGTTTTCCTGTATTTTTGAGACTGCTTTTGCCTCTAAACTTGAAAACTGGGATTTGAAATCTTTCTGCCTCCACTAGTTTTCAGATTTAGAGAGGATCTCCAAAGGGTAGCAGAGATGGGAAGAGCAGCTTTTATTCTGCTGGGTTCACTTACATGAGTCAGCTCAGCCATAGAGTTTGTTTCCAGTTGCCTTCAGACACTTTAATGCAGAGCAAATGTTTTTGCTGTTTGTGAAGAAATTATTGATATTGCTTCTCCCTGAATCCTCACTGTGATGCTACTCACAGAAGTGAAAATTGAGGTGCCTAATTAGCTTTTGGGCAATTGCCAGATTACCAAGCCAGGGAAATAAACAATGCACTGGAGAGACGAGTCTCAGCTCCTGCAGAACAGCGAGCAGGAGGATCTTATTCATTTTCCATCCTGTTCAGCGCTGTGTTAATGCTGGCCTGAGATTTCCGCTTGAATCACATGAATTTTCTAATCCCCTTTTCCCAGGCCTAAGCCCCCACATTAACCCCTGCTGGAAGACGCTCTGAGTCAAGCAGGTCCTCTTTGACCGCCTAAGCCTGAGTGCAGGCGCGGGGATGAAGAGACATGAGTGTGCTGCTGCCTCCCAAGATGCAGAGCTCTCTGCTCCCTCATGCGTGCTTCTGCCCTTGCCGTATCAGGCTGTGCTCCTCGTGTGGCCAGCCCCATCCAGCCTCTGAGGTCCCTGCTTGTCACGTCCTTTCAGACTGTCCCCGGGCATGGTGGCGCGGTTGGCATCAATCTTTGGGTGCAATGGGGTGTCCTTCCAGCATGCATCTTCTCTCCCATATCCTCAAAGCTGCCTGATGCCCCTGTATCTCCCTTACTCTGTATCACAGCACCTTTGGCTTTTTCCTGCTTCTACCTGGCTATTTAGCAGCAGGAGGGATGAACAGACGGTGCCTCAGCTGAAAGCAGCAAGGCCTTGATTATATTTGGAATTCTTCAGTCAATCTAATTGTATACCCACAAGACAAGGTCAGCCCAAATTAAAACAAGGATATTGTTGGCTGGGACTCTCCTGCGGTTGTTCCTAGCGTTTTTGCTGTAATGGCCTTTGCTGAAACGTATTTTAAAGTGAAAAAATTAAAAGAAATAACATTTCTGGAAGCACTGCTGTCTCTTGTGACTTCTCCTTCAGGTGGGTTACAGTTATTTTCATTTCAAATCCAGAAAAACAATGTAGTGAGAAACACAAAGGAAGATCTCCCGGAGGGAGCACAAGCACGTATCGCTCCTGCATAAGCCCCACATCCCAGAGTGGCAGTGAGTGATGGAATGGTAAGAAAATCACCTGCACAAACTCCACACTGCCAAATCACAGTCTGTTCACTCCCTGGGCAAATACCTGTGTCAACTGGAGGGGCCAAAGCGGTTGCGGTGCTCTTGCTGCTTGGGGAGAGGGTTGCCTGGCTGACTGTGTGGATGAGAATCTGCGGTGGGGCACCTCTGCACCCGCACTGGTAGAGAGAGAAGAACATCCAGGTGGACAGAAACATCAGAGTACACCTGCTCATTCTTCCCATATTTGCTTTTTTGGCTGGTTTTACATGTTGAGGAAAGCCTTCTGAAGAAGTTCTTGCAAGTTAATTGTCCTCGTCTTTTCTTGGCGGCTGTGCATGACTGTGCATAAAAAAGATTATGGCTGTTAGTAACAGGAATGGAAGGTCTGTTTGGCTTCCAGAACGTTCTATTTACTGAGCATTTCTTAGGATCGCTGTGGGTCTGGGAAGAAGAAAAGATATTTTCTAGATTTAGAGATGAAGTGAAAGTGGCAACAACGCCAAAAAATCTAATAAATGTCTCCTTTCATTAAAAGTCGTGAGCCATCTGTGAGAGACTGGCTTAAATGAAACACCAACAAGCATTAAGGGCTTATTATTATTCCTTTTTGTAAAACCAATTAAAATAATTAGAGAAATGTTATTAGGGAATGTTAACAGGAAATGAATAAAATATTTGTGTTCTCAATCACGGTGAGCACCTTTAGCACTACCTTTTCTTGCGGGTAAAGAAGTCACAAACAGGCATCTCTGAGCGGTAGCAGTGAAAGAACAACTGAGTCACGGCTGTAGCATTTAGTGAGAGTGAGCACCGTGTGTACAATCCTGTCGTGGCTTACGCGTTGCCTGCAACTCAAAGCCCGGCAGCAGAAGTGGGAAGCCACGCAGGAAGGCAAACGGGAATTGCAAGGCAGAGAGGAATATGAACCAGTCTCGTGCCCGACCACTCATGTTATGCAGGCACAGGTAACCCACCTTCTCCATAAACTCATACTGCAATTGTCACCTGGGTCTGCTGGGAAGGGCCCTGTAACGCCTGCTCACCTGTGCTCTCCCACTCTTTTCCTTACACGTGCGCATGCAAAGATTATCCCTTTTTTAACCCTGTGCTTCTTGCTGCCCTTTGAGAGTCGGCCAAGTCACCCCCAAAACCCGGACGAGCTGCTCTTGTAGAACCTCTAGCAGAGCCGAGGCGTTATGTTCCGTGTCTCACGTACCGTGGGGACACCCAAGTTGTGAAGCCAGAGGCTGCTGTGCTCCAGGGATGCTGTCGCAGCTGATCCCAAAGCCCAGCTTGATGACACCCTTGTCACTTCCAGGGCACCATTTTGCCAACCATTACCAACAAAGTCAGGCAACCTCTGGGGCTGCAGGGTAGCCTTCCTTGGAAAGTAACGGAGATCCAGGCGGCAACAGTTTTCAAATGACTGGCTGAGAAAAAGGCAGGAAAGGTTCTATTCTACTTACAGCAAAGGATGGATTTTAAACGCAGCCTGTGAGCAGAATGAAAGGGAGTTTTGTTTATTTATTTATTTATTGCAAACTTTAGCTGCTGTCTTTGCACCTCTCTCACGGCTCTCCTCTCCACATCAAGGTCCTGGCTGTGACATATTGCTGTGTCCGATCTCCTCCTCTGGGCAGCGATAGACACCCACCTCCATCACACCTTGTTACCTGTCCAGGCAAACACCTTCCTGCCTTCCCCAGAGCTGCAGGGCAGTGCCCCGTGCACTGTGGCACCACTGCTCTGCCGCCCTGCAGCGCCGCCTCAAAGTTCTTCCCCACCCAGAGCCCTACATACTGGGGTTCCTGCCCCTCACAGTGGTAAATAGCTTCTCACTGCTCTCTCCTGAGTCATAACCAACCTTTATCTTTGGTTTTCTGTTGGATTTGGGTTGTGATCTCATTAGGGCAATTTTTTTTTCCTGTGTACATAAAGTGTGGAGCAGGGGAGTTAGTCCAAGGATAGAGTTCTGAAGTGTTACGGAAATAGAAATAATTACACTTTTTTGCATAAAATTATGAGTGTGTCCATCTGCTCCATATTCACATGCTCAATGCTGTCTTATTGAATACAGCTAATTAGACTGTGTACCAACTAGCCCTCCATATTTATAGACCACCTGAATGCTCTTAGTGTTGAAAAAACACTTGAACTTAGAGTTAGCAGCATTTTTTTGAGATTGATTGCAGATGCAGAGCAATATTTCCATAACTTCAGCATTCACTAGCCAGGTCTCTTTCGGCTGCTGAAGCTTTCTTGCTACCTGGATTGGCCCATGGTTGTGGTTTACCAATGTTGAAAGAGTTCATCTTGCAGCAGCTGTCTTCTACAGCTCACATGCCTGACCAGAATAAAGTCCAGTTATGAGATTTCCAGGTAAAAATCTCATTAAAAATCAAGGGCATTCTATACACGTGCTGGTTCCTTCCATTTCTCCTCTCTTTGGGATTGCTCCTGACCTCTGACTTATCCATCCCTCCTGGCGCACGCAGAAACCAGCCTTATGGCCCCCAGAGTGTTGCCTTCACTAGTTTTTCACAGTGTCAGATACCATGATGTTTATTGAACATGGGAACAGTAATTTTTGCAAAGAGTGGAAAAAAACCCACATTGATACATGAGAGGAGACAGTTCCACAGAGCTTCTGCCTTCCTTTTAATTTTACAGCCCTTTGAAAGCAAGAGTAGTTGGTTTATAAACCGCTCAGTCAAAATCCTTAAGTTGACTGCTGTGCCTGGTCTAAATCCTCTGGCATGGAGTATCCTCAGTGGAGTCACTGGAGTTTTCAGGTGTTTCTAGGCAGAAAATACATGATTTATCTCTGAACTTTGCTGTCACGGAATATCCCAAGCCACATTGCCTCTGTGAACTAATGAATCCTTCTCTTGTTTTCTTCCCCTCCAGAAGAGCTTCATGGGGTTCTCAGGTGTTTGTACCTTTCCTCTTCTGGCTAACCTGTGTGAGAAGATTAAACAGTACGTATAAAATTTTCAGACATTAATCAGAAACAGAATATGGAACACTTCTTTCCTTCAAAAATCATCCTCAGTTAACAAAGCTTCCTGTACTTCCGTTGGTTTCCTTCAAAATAACCGTTGTACGGGTGGTACAGAGAGAGGTTGCACAGAGTCCAACTCAGAAGCAACCCCGTGCTTTTTCAATACTTAAAACATTTTCATAATTTTAGTAGGTCCTTCCCAGAGGTCAACTATATAACCCACTCAAAGATATGACACCTCCAAGAGGAAGCCAAGTTTCTCCTGAGATTTCCTGAGCCCAAGAAACTTCTCTCTTTCATTTGTTCAACCAGTTGCGATGTCTGTCCGTGGCTCAGTGCAGGAAGAGCACCAGCACCTATGTAGCTCTGTGAGGAACATGAATTAAGTCGAGCTGCAAAGTGCGGGAGAATCTCAAGATATCTAAAAAGTCAGCTGGATGCAGGCAGGAAAAAACACCGATGGCCATGCAGACTTTGAGTCCGTTTCGGAGAAAGGAAGGACGTTAGCTGGGCTGTTACTCCTAAAACTTATCTACCTATGTGCTCCCATGAGTTGCAGGTGGAGCCACGCAAATCTAATATTAAATCAGTATTATCAGCACTGTATTTTGACAGATTTGACTGCTAAGACCTACCCGCTCACCTATTTCTACTCCTTTAATTGACATTGAAAATATCGGGAGTTTATTTGGAATGGACTGATTAATATGAAATATCTTGTTAGTGCCTTTGAAGCAGGTCAAATGATTTCAGCTTGAGCCTTGTGAGTTCAGACAGTGGAAGCAGGAATCAAATTGTAGATTACCATGGATCGAATGTGTTCAGCACTTTCGATCTCTTTCTCTCATGCGCTCGCTCTGTTTTTTTCTTTCTTCCTTCTGTAGCTACAAAACCCATGTTTGACAGTTGGGTTTTTTTAGCTGGTCTGGATCTGAGCCATTTCCTTGCACCAGAATCTCACTTCAGTGAAAAAGTAGCTGAAAGCAGCACGTGGAAATTATTGATTACAGACAGAACGGGGGTTACGAGCCCCGGCAGGAGTGCATATCACCTGTCTCCTCTGTATTTTTTCTTATCTTGATGCTCGTGCACCCTCATTGCACCTGTTTGCCCTCTGAGCCAGGCTCGGTATCTCTTATGAGTTCAAGAGGCTGGAGCAGCTGATTTACCTGTCACTGAGTGCTGCTTGCTGGGCCAGATGCAAGAGGCTGTTCAACACAGGTGAGCTAAGCCGTGCCCCATGGTCAAGGAGAGGTGCCGCGCTTGGGCAGCGCCATGTGAAAGCTCGCACGCGTCCAGGCTAAAAAGGAAGGGACACAGATCTGACATCACCATTTTAATACCTACTTCTGGTACTGCTAAAACCTATAGGGCTGCTGGAAACAAAATTCACGGTGGAAAAAACCCAAAAGATGTAATTTTCAAAGCTTAATGCAAATAAGCACCGTGGGGAACCACTGAGGGCTCAGGTCTCCAGTGCTCAAGTCAAGGTAAAATGCTTTTCTCGAATGCGTTCGAGCGTGGCCAGAAGTTTGTGGGATCAGATAGAGAAACTGGAAGATGGGACTCTAATCCTAAGCCCCCCCTTAAATTCACGTGTGTGTTCTTTCTTCATCTTAAATTCACTTTTGCCCTGTAAAATAAGCTGCTTCTTGTTTGTTTGTTTGTTTGGGTTTTTTTGTGAAGCTGCACTCTGATAGGCTGGAGGGGTTAAGGTGAGAAAGGGTATTTGCCATTTGTTTTTAACAAAAGGAGGAGGTTAACCTCCCCCAGTCAGCCTACAGTTCCGTCCTGCAGCCCCTTCCCAGGTGGAGGCACTTCTGCCAGGCTGAGTGGGGTACTTATCTCCAAAATTATAGTTACTTACACCACAGATTTGATGTCCTGGCTTGTTTTAGAGACCGAAGGGTTCACGTTGCAGCTACACCCGAGTCCCTCAGCCTCACCTCCGGAGCTCACTCAGCAGATACTGGAAGAAATCAGAGTTTGCTCCTTTGGACAGAATCCCTTTGCTGAAGGACACGCGCAGAGCTAGAACTGCGTCTGGAGCTGCAAACAGCGTGCCAGTTATTACCTATTCTGTCTGCATTACCGTGTTTTTCTCTTTCTGAATAGGCTCCCTTCCACATGTTAACACTGAATTGATTGGTTTTGTTTTTTAAAGCATCATAAGAAATAAACTGCCTTTCGAAGATTTTGATGGAGATAAATTTAGTACCTTCCCGGTAAGCAACCCCTTTTCTTTGGTACAGTAATCCCTTGATAATGAGAATGTTTATGGAATTCCTCCTACTTTCTGCAAAGCCTTATTCATTCATGTGAAAATAAGTATAGGATTGAAGCAAATAGATGGAGAGTTTTGTCATAAAAGGTGGGTCTTTTTCTGGCTGAAAAAAACAATCATTCATTTATACCACCTGGGGAGATGCACACAGAAAGCTGTGCTCCCTGCAGGAGCAAATTGCTCTGCTACTGAGTGGTCTGTTTACTGAATTATTAAGAGGTGAAGTGAAATCATATAAAAAAACCCAAATTAAATTGCCAGCTTGTCTTATTTCTGCAGCAAAGTGTGCAAGATGTCATTTATTAAAGCTTAGCAAGGGGACTCTGGAATACAACCTATTTAATGGGTTTTATTCCTACACTTTGAGTTAGATTTTCATTTTAGATATCTTAAATTAAAAGTGCAAGAATAACAATGAACGCCCTATCTGTGTGCTTGTGGCTTTCAGACACTGAGGGGCTATCACTGGCGAGGCAGGGACTGCAACGACAAAAACACCACCGTGTACCCTGGCAGACGGTAAGGCTTGTAATTATTTTAAAGGTTTCCCAGTAATCGCGGCTTCTTGAAGAACGAACTCCGTCTTTGAGTCTGGCCGTACTCTAACAGAGCACGTCACTGCTTGTTGCTGTGATGGAGATAAGGGGGGATAATCGAGACCACGGATGGGGTGTGTTAGCCTGAGGGGTGGTTCACAGATTTCTTTCTTTTCTCTGAAGTGTCTGAAGCCGGAATTGGTCAGATAGAGGCGTACGACCCTCGTGCCACTCGCGCTATCGCCGGCTCTGCCTAATGTAGGGAGTAGCAGGGCAGGAGGGCAAAACGGTGGTGCTCACGGCTGACTGCCGAGCGCCAGCATCCACTCCTCGTGTTATATCGATGGAAACACAGAGCTAAACGTGTGCCCTTCTCAGTGAGTATCTTCTAGGTGAATACCTTCCTGCTGTCTGACTCCCAGGCACACCTGAAACGGACAGCGCAGCCGGCTGTAACAACGTGGTCTCGGACAACCTCCCCTGCTCTTGCCATTTTACCCTGTGCTCAAAATACTTTTTCAAAATAGATCTCTACCAAGGGTTGACAAGTTGACGAGTAGGAGTGGGTGTAGGTGTTGGGCCATAGGTTGGACTCGATGATCTCAAAGGTCTTTTCCAACCTTACGATACTGTGATAACTGTGGTTTATCGAGAATTTATTGAGCAGGACCCTAAAGCCTAGACAGTAACTGGCTCATGACTAGATAAGCCAAGTTTGAGGGTGTGGACTTGGAAGAATTTTGTGCCATCAGCCTGGGCAGCACACCTGTACTCACAGGAGTGGATTTGCAAAGTCCAGGTGTAGTGACTGACAGAATAGATGGAGTCTCTCTGTAAGAGGCCTGAGCTAATTATACCTGTTATGGGCCAGAGCAAATCCTCTTTACCTGGCACTGAGTTTAGAGTGAAGGCCTTGGTGGGTTTTAACAAACATGGAAAAGGAAGGAAAAAGACAGGAACAAAGGGTTTGTCTTCTGCAAAAATCATCCCCATTCACATCTCTTAAGTCAATACGCAAACGGAAAAGGTAAGTTTCATTCAACAACTTCCAGTACCGGCTTTAAATTAATATTGCATTTTGTTAGGAGAAAAATTACCTGTCTTGGGTTCAAACAGGGAAAAAACCTTCCCTTCTGTGCAGAAAAGAGTTTCTAATTATTGTGTGTTCTTAATGAATAATGGTACGAAGGATCCGATTTCCTCAATATCCCCCTTTGCTTCATTTTCTCTAATACTGTGTATCTTTTTTAACTCTGTTTTAGTCCTCAAAATTGGGATGTGGAAAGTGACTCTAACTGCAATGGCATATGGGTAAGTAAATGAAGTTACATTTTATACTTCCTTCCTGACTGCTGCTTCTGGTTTTTCTTCCTTTTGAATGAGTCTGTAAATATTTCTTTTTTATTTACTCTGGTTTATTAACTGATTTGAATTACTCCTATTTATTTGCTTCCTTTGATACTGCCTGCAAGTAATAAAACTGTATTTATTAAAAAAATATGGAAACATAGTGGAAACAGTTATGAGTGAAGTTTGTTTATTCCTGCTAATGATTATTTAAATTATAGCTATTATAATTAATTCAAATGTGCATATACTTATTAAAATAATGTAATGGAAAACATCATTACTATAATGCAGTGCTTCTTCAAGAAGAAATGAATTCCCAGCCTGTGTTTTGCACTGCCATTTTCAGGCCCTGGATAGACATTATTAACTGCCCCTTCTTCTGAGGGAGCTGGGGGTGTTCAGCCTGGAGAAGAGGAGGCTGAGGGGACACCTCATTCCTGTCTGCACCTGCCTGAAAGGAGGCTGTGACGGGGTGGGGGCTGGGCTCTGCTCCCCAGTGACAGCGATGGAACGAGAGGAAACGGCCACAAGTTGTGCCAGGTTAGGGATGGGCACAGCTGCCCAGGGAGGGGGTGGAGTCGCCATCCCTGGAGGTGTTGAAAAGACAGGTGGATGAGTTCCTTAGGGACAGGGTTTGGTAGGGAGACAGGCACTGCTGGGCTCGGTGATCTCAGAGGTCTCTTCCAACCTCGTGATTCTATGATTTTTCCCTCCAACAGGGTGTAGACCCAAAAGATGGAATTCCCTATGAGGAGAAATTCTGCAAAGGTAAATCTTTATGGTCAATGCAAGAAGCTTTGTGTCTTTTGCACTAATTCTGTAAATATTTTAGTATTTTCATGGTTGCTTCCAATGTAGGGGAGAGACAACTTCATGAGGAAGGAAAAATGGCAAAACCTTTTTTTTTTTAACTTCAAGATAGACAAAAATGACACATGAAAAGCACAGGTCACTGGCAGTTTCCCGTTAAACCCAGCTCAGCTATTTAATTGAAACACATAGATCAGGAACAGCAGCAGAGACGTCACCTCTGTGTTTCCTGCAGTACCTGAAGCCTATCCCAGAGGATTCAGGAGAGCAGTTTAATCTGGGTGTGTGCAATCTGACCCATTGCTGTAACCACCAGCAATCATGCCAGTCAGTAGTGATGCTGATTCCTTTCTGGAGAAGGGTTTAAAGAGGTGAACTGGTGACTGATCTCCTTGACAGCGATGTAGGTGCTTGTATGCACGACTAACACCGCTACTGAACAGCCATGACCACGGTTGTGTTCACCTTCACATCTAAATCAGCTTCCTGAGGATGAACCTGCGCCTGGCAAGGCTTTTCAACATTTTTAGATGAAAAGCCATCTACAAATGCTAAGTAACATTAATTATAAACCAGCCAGATTGCTCCAGCAGAAATGCTCATATGAGTGGCACATCCACAACCCAGTTCTGTTCTAAGGAGCTTTGAGCAATTTCCTGACTAATCCGATTTCCCTAAATGTTTAAGCACTTTCTAATGCATATTCCATGGATAGTAAAAATCAGGCTACACAGCAGATCTTCTGCTGAAATAACACATCCATCCTTTAATACAAGCAGGATTTTTTCTGATTAATAAGACCTCTCCCTTCTTTATGATGCCCAGTCTTTAGTTCTTTCTCTAGGGTTGTTGGCACATGTCTCTTAGTTTTTGCTGCAGATGGAGTGAAAATCCTATGGCAGGGTCTGAACATTTCACTCATATGAAGGGTGGTTGCTCTGTAAGGGTCACTCTCCATCCTCTATTTCAGTTTTCTCTTGCTGCTTATGCGACTAAGAAAAATGCATTCATTAGGTGCAGACACGCAAGGGGTTGTGCTGTTGGGAGACTCAGCCGGCGCTCACTTCCACATCCCTCCTGACTGGATGACCGTCACGCGGATGTCAGCGGTGAGAAAATGTGTTCGGGTTGCTGAAACGCCTCTGTCGCAGGCTGCCATGTGCTTTGTCCCCGGTGCCGCAGGCTGCCGAAGGGGAACAAGTGCAAAATGCCTCATTGCACTGGAATTTATAGTCATGGTCTCGTGTGCGTCAGTGCCCTCCCGCGGCTGCTCTTCCGAAGAGAAAAAGCATAGTCTTGTGCTACCACCACTCCCCCGACATCTGTGCAATTGGGTCAGTGAAGAATTTGGCTTTGGTGGCCCAGTGCTGTGCCAGAGACACAAACCAGGACATCTGGCTTTCCACGCGCACGCCTGTGGCTCAAGGAGAGCTGTGCTGCCTGGGGGATGAGCTCTGCCATTAGTGGGCTTATTGATACGGCTCTTTGCTGCGCAAGTGTTGCAGAAGTGACCCTGCTGACAGCCTGGGAATGTCTGTTTTAGGCACCTGGCTTTGAGATGACGTGTCCTGGGTTGTTTTCCCTCACCTGTGACATACGTGAAATAGGTCTGGTAGTTCCAGGGTTGAGGCTCCAAGGCTTGTTGAACAAATATATCTGCAGGTGTTCAAGGGTCATCCAAGGGTTTGTAATGGACTTGTCCAAAAGGGGATTGTTTCTGTAGTGACCATAAAATATCACTGCCACACTGATGTCTCTCTTTGGGTGCCATCCCAGCATTTCCCATTTTCAAACAACAACAAAATGCACCTGACTGTGCATTATGCTGAGCCTCAGCTGTTGCAGTTCACGGGAGTGCAATGAAATAATTGAGGAGAAAAAAATAATTCCAGCAAGCTGCATTTGCAGGGTGGAGATAAACGTGCAGATACGCTCCTTTCCTTTGCAGTTTTTCCTATCCTGGGCCGGAGTCACTCCCTAGCCGGGAAGGACCATGCATTGTCCTTCTCTGTGCAAGAGTCTGCACGGGAGTGAGGAGATAGCTTGTCAGTGCCCACCTTCCCTGCTAAAAACCCGCTGCTCATCCACCGGCTGCTGTAGAAGGACATTTTCTGGAGAACAGTATTTATCCCAGAATGTCAGCAGTCACCGTGCTGCTGGAGGTCTGAGTTTTGTGTGTTTTCCCCCTTTTTCTCCCAGAGCTGATCTGATTTAAATGTTGTAGATTAGCGGTTGTTTTTCTTTGTTAAACATTTATGAGCAACAATTAAACGAATGACACTGATGACAGAGCTGATGATGAGCATAGTAAATTAGCTCTAATGATAACTGAGATTATCTTGTCTAATAAAGATGGTGCTAATACTGATGGTGATCATGATTCTAGCAACAGTGCCGGTAGCCGAGCCGTGTGGGCAGGAATAGTTTTAGGCTATGTCAGCATTTTATTATCACTATAATGAAGGTTTAGAAAGCGTTTCTCTTGCTTGAAGCTTGCTGGCCCACTAGCGGGGGGGGTTGAGGGCTGATAATGGCATTCAGGGGCAGAAGTTTCAAGGTCAGGAGGTGGAGTGCAGGTTACAAAGTGAGTTCTGATGGCCCCTTGTTACAGTCTGACGGGCGCAGAGCAACTCGCACGGGAAGGGAACTGGTGCTCTCTGCGCAAGGCCCAACAGACACGTGCTTTTACTGCTCGACTTCACCTCGCCAGAAGTTAGGGATGAAAAGGGAGAAGGAGGCTGCTTTCCTCTGCGGAAAGGGTGACTCTAGGTTAGAGCTAGTGCCCCACGCTGAGGCAAGGAGGGCAAAGAGAGAGAAGTTCACTCTCTGGTCTTTTCTAGTCAGCCCACTCTCAGTATATAAAATAAAAGGAGTTAAGATATCGCTGTAACTGGAGAACCTGGATACAACACACCAGTCAGTAAAACCCAGTGGCTCGTGCACCAGTGCAAGGCGCAGGGTTGGCGTCCGTTCTAAGCGCGGTAAGACAGAGATGCATTAAGCTGTTTCTCACATACCACCCCCTGGAGCTGGCAAAAGGTGGTGAAAGAGGATCATATGAGTAAACTTATGTCCCTCCAGCTGCTGGGCACCCCAAGCTGGGCAGCATGAGACAGACCTCTGGTAGGGGGACAAGACAGTATGTTGGGAGTGTAGAGGAGCTTGGAGACGTCAGTTATAGGCATGTTATGTCTCCCGTTCTGAAAAATACCCAAAATAACAAAAAAGCCCAACCCACCCTACGCAGCATTAGGGGAAGTCGCGTGTGCCTTGATTTTGACATTTTTGACCAACCTGGTATTGCTGAGTCCCAAAGAGTGCCCTGCAGGGGTCTGGGTGAGATGTAGCAACACGGAAAATGATGTTGGGAGTATCACTGAGGATACCTATCTGCCTGTTCCTAAAGAGACAGCCAAACATGTGGCTTTGTCCTTAACCTGCCGTGACTCAGAGCGCGCTTCCATGAGTAGAACTATACAACTGTAAGAAAGCAATGAGTCTACTTCAGTTCGGCTTTATGCTTGTCAGTAGAGTTTGGGTTTGTCAGGCTTTTCTTCTTTAAAAAGGGTCAGCAAGAACTGAGCTGAAATTCATTCCTTTGACCTGAAAATCTGCACACTAAACATGAAGTGTAACGCAGCAGACGTGGAGTTGATGAAGTTTAGTCAAGCAGAAGAAATACTGGGTTGGGTTTTTTTTGAGGTGGATGTTTTTTGAGGAAAGCTAATGTTGAAAACACTGATGTGTCTAGCAATGGATATTGTACTCCTGCTGCTTTGTCCATCTGCTCACAATTGACTTCCAAATAGCTACTAAATGCAGCATTTTTCTGTTATATGTCTGGGATAGAAGCTTATTTTCAAATCTCAATTTAGAGACAATGTTGTCCGGAGATAAAAGCTCTGTATTTATAAACGTGCTGGAATGACCCTTCCCAGGACGATGGCTTTTAAAATTTTTTGATCTCTATTTCATGCTGAATTAAGAGAAAAATAAATCCCACTTCCATCTGTAATCCAGTACATCTCTATTTGACCACAAACTTAAGGGGTTCTCAAGTTCCATTAAAGTAACTCTTTCATACTATATATTTCTTATTTAAAGAATTCAGCATTTCTTTAAATGAGAGTTCAGGATGTCCTGAACACTCATCCCACTGACTTCATTTTTTTGCACCACTGGAAAAAAGAGGAATGTGGTCTGTGAAAATCTTGTTTAAAACATTCTCTAGCATCCCTTTAAATCCAGGGAACTGCAGGCAGGTTTCTCCCAGCTAGTGCTGTGATGACTAAGACGCTGCGTTTTGGGGAAATAGGGTTATCCTTTTGCTAATTTCAAACCTACGTCCCTTGCAGCTTTACAGAGTTGAAATGCCATACATGCTTTTTAAACACGGAGGCTATTCTTTCCTCAGGAGCTCTGAGAGTTGGTTATTTCTATACTTAGAATAAGGAAGTTATTTGTGGTACTTAATGCTGGCTCAAGACTTGGACCATCATTAAACTCAGTATAAAAAAATTCTATTACCCCGCAGTACTTCAGTGCTTTCGGTATTTCTCTAACTGCCGTTTACTGAAGGCTTATGAGAGTGTTGGGTTTCCAATGCCCTTTTGTGTCCTGATTTTGAAAATCTCCTGCCATAGCAACCCCGAAGCTTCTTCCATTTAAGCTAACGTGGGTCTGTGCGGCTCAGCGTGTGCGCGTTTAAGCATCAGCCATGGCTTTGGCTGCCCAGTGCAAGAGGAGAGGATTCACGGAGACGTATTTCAAGGTAGGGTACAACTAGGAGGTGAGCAAGTTCCTTTGAAATGAGCCCATCCAAAGCATTTGAGGCTAAAATATGGCATTTGAAGCTGGGCTTGAAGAACTTTCTAATCGTTCTCTGCTGAAACCTGGCATGTAGGCTGAAGCCTGGTTTCTCAGCCAGAATAGTCTGGAAAATGGTATTTAAACAAGGCTGTGCTCAGAAGAGTTTTAAGCTAAAACTCGACACGGATCAACCTCCAAAGTGGGACAGATTTTCATCTCAGACTAAGTGAAACGAGGTCTGGTTAGATCGTGCTTTCCAGACTACATCCTTGGAGGGTTTAAGGTCTAGCATTCTTATGAAATTTCCATTAACTACTCATCTTTGCCCTTTGGTCCTGAAATATCTTCAAAAGTCTGGCTTTAAGTGTTTTGCTGGAAGAGTGTCAATGCCAACCATATATACAGCTCCCAAACGCAGCTGTAATTCCAGGCTCAATTGTTCCTTTCCAATCTAATTTGCAACTCAATTAGGTTCTGCCTAATTCATATTTAAGCCAAGTTCGCAGGGGGAAAAAGAACAGTTAAAAATTATTGGAACTCACCCAATGAAAATATTATTTTGGAGTGCTAATGGGAAATAATGAGAGAACTGGACATAGAAGGATTTGCTTTAAACGTATTTAATCACGTTATGGCTCTTTTTATACTCTCATATGAGGTGACTTATAAGAGATCCTATCTGTAATTTGTTCTGTGCTAAGTGACGCCTTCAATATTTCTGTCACCTTTAATGCAAAGGTACAAGGAGGCAAATATTGCAACTGGCCAAGGTGTGCTGTACCCCCGCGCTTCTGCGCACGGCTGGGTCCTTAGATGGAGTGCCTGCTCGCACAGACAACTGCCAGACTGGGAAAAGGCAGGTTGGGAACTTCCCTTCGGGCTTAAAAGAAAGGAGATTAGAATGTATGTGTGTGTATCTACAGATAGAGACAAGGACACACGTTCACCTATATAAATACAGATATAGACAGATGTATAGGTATAGGTGTAGGTATAGATAAAGGTATAGGTGTAGGTATAGGGGTAGGTTGGATATAGCTATACATATAGGTATGGATATAGCTATAGATATAGATATGGATATAGATATAGGTATAGGTATGGATATAGACATAGGTATAGTTATAGGTATGGATATAGATATAGGTATGGATATAGATATAGGTATAGATATAGGTATAGATATGGATATGGATATAGATATAGGTATAGATATAGATATAGGTATAGATAGGGATATAGATATAGATATAGATATAGATATAGATATAGATATAGATATAGATATAGATATAGATATAGATATAGATATAGATATAGATATAGATATAGATATAGATATAGATATAGATATAGATATAGATATAGATATAGATATAGATATAGATATAGATATAGATATAGATATAGATATAGATATAGATATAGATATAGATATAGATATAGATATAGATATAGATATAGATATAGATATAGATATAGATATAGATATAGATATAGATATAGATATAGATATAGATATAGATATAGATATAGATATAGATATAGATATAGATATAGATATGGATATGGATATGGATATAGATATAGATATGGATATAGATATGGATATAGGTATAGATATGGATATAGGTATGGATATAGGTATAGATATAGGTATGGATATAGTTATAGATATGGATATAGATATATACATAGATATAGATATATGACAGAGAGAACCAACTGGAAGATAATTGAGCCAGACTCATTTTCACCTCGGTAACTAATGTGGATCCACTGTAAGTAGGTCAAATATGCTGTTACATGCTTTAAATTGGCATCTGCTGTGCATTAGGCTGCTTAAAGCATGGCTTCAGGATTTCTTCTCCCTGCCCCCTCCCCCAGCCCCCTTCTTCTCTCCTCACCTCCCCCTTCCCTGCATATCCTCCCATCCTCCTATGGACAAAACCTGTAGTCATATACTCAAGGATAGCTCCCATTCACCTAAAGAATAGTTTTATGGGCTGAGGACGTGGTGGGGACTAGAGGAAGTAGCTCCTCTGTGGCTCCTCAGTTACCTTTGACCCTTCCGGAGAAAAAATTACTCGCACGCTTGCTATTTACAGCAGTGAGGGTTTAAGGAAACCCCACAATTACCATGAAATGAAAAATGAAAATGAAGCTAATAAATTACATGGATTAAACCAGCCTGTAAGTTCTCCGATTTTATGGTTTGACCTTCTTTTGGTTATTATCTTTTTCATCAATAGTTTTTCTGTATGAGCACGCTGGATTTATGCATTTGTCTTTGCAAGCGTACCCATAACTAGAAGCGGCTCAAAATTTACTCCATGTTCTCATCCTTCTAAAGAGATGCAGTTCCTCGAGGCCATTATTCTTGCCTTTCACAATTTTTGACACATTCACAAATCAAAGCAGAAATGAACAAGGCACTGTGTTTTGAACGTGCAACACAGCTTGCATCTGCACAGAGGGTTTAGCAGAGGCAGCCGCTTAAAAAGAGGATTAGGGACCAACACCAGCACAAGCAGAGGAGGGTAAAGGCTGTGTCTGTTTGCGTGGGAAGGTTATGGCAGACCGCATATTTTTCTTTCTGTGCCCTGCCTTGCTCAGGGGCATTTCTGACTGTTCCTTCAGTGCCACCCCCAAAATTTGTAGTGAGGGCCAGGCAGAGGTTTTCAGGGAGTCAGATGCTCGCAGCTGGCAGCTGGAGAGAGCAAGGGAGCTCTGAGTGAAGCTGACGTTGTCCCTTGGCCATACACGCTTAGAGCATCGTGCTGTCGTCTTCTCCTGTGCCGAAGACCCAACTGTGGGCAGAATGAATGCTGCCCCCCTGGTGGTCTGCACCTGCAGTATGTCCTCCACATCAGGAGGAGTTTGGGGCTCTTGGGGGTTAAAGGGTACCAGGAAATGTGATTCCGATACCTCTTCTGCTTTTCCTTCCTCCATCTCTTGACGTGCCCATCGTACAGGAGTGAACTTTTAACCATCTGCTTAAATACTCAGTGCTGCAGCTCCAGTTTTAATTGCTGCTGCCCAGCTAACGCTCCAGATAACGCTTGAGTTTGCCGAAAGGATTTTCTTTGTCTGTGAGGGTGAAACTGTGTTAATTTAAAAAATTCTCTTTCAGAAATCGTTTGCTAATCTCCCTATGGCTTTCACCAACGAGCTTGACTGGCCCCAGTTCTCAGAGATCACCGGATTTCTGAACTCCACCATTGGGTAAGCCAACAGGCAGGCTGGCCGCCATGCAAGTCTCAAGGTCCCTCAAAGCACAGCAAGAAGAAAAACCAAACAGTACTTGAAAGGAAAGATTAAAATGCCAGTCAGCTGTGCTTCTGCTCTTTCTAAAAATCAAGATTGACACTAGATCTAGGGATTTAAAAAATCTCTTAAATATATAGACAATGCAGAATATTTTAGCCCAGTCTTCCTGAAATTCAGGGTAGGTTTTAGAGCTGGTCAAATTGTGATTTAGAAGGAGAAAAAAACCCAAAGAAGTAAAAAACAAACTCACTTTTTTAATGATTCTGGGGCAGGGAGAATGGGAGCATTTCTGAAACTAACAAAAAAAAAAAATCAGCTTTTTCCTTTTCTTAGGTTTTTTTTCCTCTTTCCCTCTTCTTGTTTCCTTTTTGCTGTTGAAACAGTGGAATAAGTGGTAACCTCAGGATTATTTTGTGTTGTTCAATTTTTGGGGGTAATCGTTCCTCCCCTTTGGGGTTTTTTTCACATTTAGAAGGAAGTCACAAAAGAAGAATTTGGAAGCTGCTTTGTTACATTGGTTTATGTGGATGGGGAAGGATGCAGGGACAGATGGAAAGAAAGAAGTCTCTAACAGAAGGAAAGTAAAATAAAGTCCAAACACAAAGCAAACACCTTGAAATGCCTGATGCTTTTAACTGTGAAGTTAAAAAATATGATCATAATTTTGTTAATCGTCGTTCTGGCCAGTATTAAGAAGCCAGAATTGAAGGATACAATCACCAACAGTACCTGGTCTGGGCTGAGTTATTTATTTTGTGTGTCTAAGATAGGTTATGAACACAGAGAAATGCCAAATTAAGCGTGAGTCAAGCCTGAAGAGGCTCTTTACCAACACGATTAAAAACCCGAGAGAATACAGAATACATCGTTTTCCTGGAAAAAAATATCCATTGCACCAGACACTTGGTGCTTCTTTTTTTTCTTTGCAAAAATCAAGCTCTCGGCCTCAGCCACAACCGCAGAGCGCGTGCCGAGAGTTAGTATGCGACGTGAGAAGCCGGCGGAGATGTGTGCAGCCTCCTCTTTCAGAGTCAGCAGCAGAACTGACCTTTAAAAATCAGTTACGATGTCCAGCTACTCAATAGCCAGCATTTAGCTGGACTTCAAAGAATCTCAAGTTATCAAGTGCTTAGTGCTGACCCTGACGTTGTCGGTGATAAGCCTTGGTTCAGTGTTCAGTTTTTAATCTCTTTTTTAATCTCTTCCATTTCTGGAAGGAAAAAAAGGACTGTTTGGGACTTCAACTCCCTCAGCACGGTGACTGACTGTGCCGCAGACTGGTTGGTACGAGGCTCCTGTTTACTCTGAGCCTGCTGAGAGGCACAAACTGATGCGGTCCATGCCCGCCTTTCCCGCCCTGAGGTGGGAGAACGGGGACACCACTTTTTGACCAACATCCTGTGACCAAGAAGGTCTGTCCACTTCTCCTTGTCTGCCCACCTGCTATACTGAAACCCGAAGAGCCTGGGTGTTCACTGTGCAGCCCATTGCACGGTGAATGGTTGACGTTATCACACGTTTCCGTGTAGGTGGTTACTTTTTATTGCTTTCAAAACTTGTCATTGTTTTCTGTTTCTTGCATTCATCAAAGTTTGCTGTTCTTAAGCCCGGTTGTTTAAGTGATCTGATTCCTTCAGTGTCTAATTTCAAGCACAAAACCAGCAGCCTTGACAGGGATGACCATGTATTCGTGGCTGGGTATGCGATCTCCTCATCGGCTTCTCTTTGAGTTGTTATCCTTTTCATTTGCACCTTCATTTTTCTTAGCAATGGAAGGCAAAGGAGAGAACTAATCACAACCAGGCATAACCTGCTTGTAGATCAATCTGCCCAAGGTTTATGGCACTGGGACATGAAAGCCCTGCCAATATTTTTCTCTTTTATTTACTGTTCCATAACAACCAATTGAAAAGTCAATTAGTGAGCAATCAACGGGATTGTTTTGATAAATGGTGTGTAATGAAAAGGTTTCTAAACACTTTATCTGAAAGACCAGGAAAAAAGCCATCCTAGATGGAACAATTTCAAAGCAACTCTCCACCAGTTCATAGTTTCTGAGAGGATATGTCTGCTTCCAATTTAGGCCACCCTGTTCAAGATGAAAAGGTTTATGACCGTAAAAAAGAGAGAAGGTGAACCAGAAGTACAGACATAACTGGGGCACAGAGCTGTTCAGAGACGAGAACATACTTCATTTTTAATATCAGCTGTGTTTTCATCAGTGTCATATGAGTTTAGCAACTTGTGCTCTCTCAATTTGTTTCAGAGGCTGGACCGACTCTCTGTATCTACGTTTACGCAGGAGAAATCGCTGTAATCACAGAGACTTACAGAACATTTCCCAAAATGGTATGTAAAGTTCTTTCGGTGGGTTTTTTTTTTTAAACCTTACAAGTCTGATACTTGATGCTGCATTAGTGATTGATTTCCAGAAACAAGGAGAAATCCCTTCCAAATTGCATGCATTTCTTGTGGGAAAGTAGAGAACAGCACTTCTTTAACTCAGCATCTTTTCTTCTGGCTGTGAGAAAGGAGTTGTGTGGTTTAATCGTTTTTATCCACACATTAAGAATTTCCACTGAGCTAAAAATCAGTGCACCCCACTGTAAATCTATGGGGAAGGCTTTTTGGCCATGGCCAGAAGAGGAAATTTAGAGGGTTGTCACTAGCAGTAGTGGAACTAAAAGGTCTGCCCTCCATCTCCTGCGAAGGCTGTGATGGGTTCCCAGCTTGCCGGAAAATCCATTGCACACCAGTAGCACCAGGGACTGCCACACCGCCACCCTGGGCAGAGTGGGTATGAAACAGTCATCAGTCTCGTAGCAAGAATATTTGTGTGTCCCGTGACATCCTTTGGAGCTGGAGACCAGCAAATAGAAGTCCTCTTGCAAAACTGGGGAGACCAATAGTGCAGACAGAGTAATGCTCTTGGAATGTATTTTAAAGGAGTAATGGACGCAGGCGACTGATAAGACCCCACAATTTGGTCCTCTTTGCCTAGGGACTGGCTTTGATGGTAATAGAAGGGCTTTGGGGAAGATTAGAGTAATGGAGACTTGTGAAGGGATGCTAAGACACCTTGCAATTAAGAAGAGCAAAATTAAAAGGGATTACAGTTTTGAATCCTTTTGAGGCATAAACGCCACAGAATGGGAAGACTGGTTTGAACTGAATGATAATTCTGGTACATGACCATGAGTTTTCATTAATCCTGCCTCTGTTTGGAGGGGAAATTAAAACAAACCTAATGTTACTACCAAGGACTGAAAACCTAGAATAGCCCTTAAAATGGAGAAGTGGGGGTAAAAAAAGAAACCATGAGTTGTTTCAAGGCATAGCTTGATTAGATTTGTCAAAAGGATGTATGAAGTGATGACAGTGGTTTCCCTTAGAAATTAGGGTTTATGACGTTACCTTTTGTAGTGCTGGATTAGGAGAAATACCCAACAGCAAGTTTAAAAGCTCCTCGATTATTCTGTGATTATCACGTTGTGTTTCTATTGTATTTAATTCATTTTCATGCTTCAGAAAACTGGCTGCAGAAGCCTGAGAACATTTCTTCTCCTTGGGTAGATAATTTAGCCTTATGGGATTCTCTTTATCTCCAACAGATGAGTCATGTTGGCTGCAAGTGAGGAGCACTGCTGCCCCTAGTACTTACTTAGAAGCTTCTTAAATGCTTGGGATTTCCAGCGAGTTTTAGGATCAGAAAGGGTCTGCCCAGCCCCCAGCTTCCAACAGAGGTCTTAGCAGGGGGAAGCGGTTGCACAGATGGGTAGCTTGATGCAAGGACCACTTCCGGTCTTAGGTGGGCATTTGCCTCTCAAATATTGCCTTCTGGTGCTGGCACTGACGCCACTGGCAATACCTCTTATGCACCTTCCTCCTTCTTGTGGCACACGTGGTGCTCCTGAGGCTTCAGGTCCTCTGCACAAGTGTTGTACAATGTGTTTGGTGCCGTAGGCTGGATGTTACTGACTTTCCTATCTGCAAGTTGCAGGGCGTAAGTGAGCAAAAGATGAGGAGGCAATAAGCCACTCTTGGCCGCACAGCGCTTTGGGTGCTGTATGGTCAAAGCTCTTGCTCTGCACGGCAGTGATGCTCCTTGTCAGCCACGCAAGGTCTAGAGCAAGGGAATCAAGAAGCACAACTCAAATATGCCAATGTTTATGACATTTGGGGTTCCTCACAAGCGGAAGCAAGCCCAACTCCAACTCTTCAACTAAAGCCAAAAAATACCACCAGTCTGAAACTGTTTGGAAAGCAACAATGAAGAGATCCAGGAGTAGCCACCAGGACATTCAACAATGTAAGGGTGACTTTTCTGCCTAGTCTCCTTCCCTCTCTTGAATGTTTTCATCACAAATTGCATTCCTTATCCAAAAACCTCCTTGAAGAATCAATTTACGCATGGAAAAAGGTTCTCTCAAAACCCCCCTTAATTTTCTCGATATTTTGACTTGATTTGTAACTGTGCTAACGCTTTCCACAGAGCTGCTTATGACCACCTATGCTTGTGGAGATAACACAATGCACACCCTAGAGCAGCTTCTTGCCTTTTCCTACATAGGTTTTTTATTTCTGGAGCCCCCCCCCCCCCCGTGGTTTATTTGTGCTAGAACTGCAGCCCCAGTCTGGGGAGCCGCGTGGCAGAACGGCTTAACGGTGGGGTGTTGAACTCCAGCTGAAAGAAGGACTATTAAAAAGAAAAAAAGTCCACTGGTGGTAGTTATGTTCCAAGCTGTATTTTCTAAGGATTTTAGGGGGCTCTTATTCTACTGAAAAGGGCTTCTCAACAGATGGGCTTGATTTTGAATGGACCAGCAGCCCTCAGGAGAGAAGCGGCACACAGGTATATTCATTTTTAGCTTGGAAGAACAGGATTATTTAAAACATAAAGGATTCCTTGATATATGCGGTTGGCACCACTGAATGATAATAACAAAGGCACCACCATAAAAATGCAAAGTGTATTATTGCTACCTCGGGGGTTTATCTCTTAGATCTTTCCCCCATACCAATCCAGCAGGGATTTAATGATGTTCTGTCCTCAAGTTTCCCCTCAAGAGCTGCAGGGAGGACAGGATTTGCTCCTCAAAGCAGACTTCAGAGGCACGACGCGAAAAAAGAGGAGAAGAGGGAGCAGAGAAGAGCTGAGCGAAGAATAGAGGGAGTGCAATGCAAGAAAAGAAGGAGTGAGAAAGAGGAGAGAGTGAAAATTCTGCGAAATAATAGCAAGTAGAACCTGCAGGGCCGGCTGCTCTGAGGTTTACGTGTCTGGGCATTGCTGTGAGGTGAGCCTCTTGCAATCACAGCCCTGGTCTAATCTTGAACAAAACATAAAGCCTTTTTTTGGCCTCTCCTTTGCTCTCACTCTCACACTGCGGGTGGTGGAGTTTGATTTGTGTGCTCTGGATAGCTGGGATGAATATGCATGGCCGATAAAAGACCCGCGAGTCATTTTGAAGCATGAAAGCTTTCCTAATTGGCAATGCTCTTCTCATCAAGACCTAAATTAAAGATTGCAGATGCTCACAGATGCTTAGGTGTTGCTTGCTCTTTTCCTGGAGGAGGAAAGGTTTGCATCCAGCCGTTTGGGTGAATTGCCACTGAAACACAGAGCTTCTAGAGGGGTGCAGCTGGGCTAATACCACGATTCTGAGTGTGCCACTCATGGAGAGAGCAATGCAGACACCCAAACGTAGATTTCTAGTGTTATTGAAGATGCTTTACAATATCTTTCTCACCTCCAGCTGCTTCTCCAGAAGTGCACAATCTCTTAGGCATCCTGCGTTGTATCTGCCAGCCCCGCCGCAGGTGCCTTGGGTACTCTGGGATGTCAAAAATGGCACTTGGTGCCTATGTTTAGGACCTGAATCAGCCCCAACATGACATAGCTGTGAGACGCTTACTCTCTCAGAGGAGTGAGAACAGTTGCCTTTGCAATTTATAGGGAAAGTTAAAAGTAGATCAGCTGTTGACAAGTCAGGCTGGCTGGTTTACAAGACACTACTACGTTCAACAGATGGAAAGAAGCAGTCAGATCTAGATTAAAAGCCAGATCCAAACCATTCAGCACTTAAAAGCATTTGATTTTCTCGAGTCTGAAGCGTGGAGCTCAGGTAAGAGGCAGCGGGACCCTGGGTACAGCTCTACTTCCTAATGCCAGCACCCAAAAAGGTTACAGAGATGACATGAAGCGTTCCATTTCTATTTATAATACTTCTGCATTCTTGGAAATATGAAGTGAAATTGGATTTTACACTTTGTTTTATTTGTCACTATAATGATGTTGTATTACTTCTCTTGTTCCCACTATATGTGATCAGGTGGTTCTTCAGGAAACCTCATCTATTTAATAAAAAGGTGAGTGTTTAATGGGATTTGAATGCTTCTAGGGGTACAGAGGTGTTACTGGAGTCCTACTTCTTCAAAAGAAACAAACAAAACACTGGATATTATCTACAAGTACCCTAAAAAGCACAGCTTCCCTTGGCCACTGTGCTCTGAAGGGCTGACTGTTTCTTCTCTGGTTTAAATACCCATTAACAAAAGAAATCCCATTTTAAAGTGTGGATGTCCCCACCTCCATCTTGCCCCCTTAAGCCAACAGAGTATTTCCAGTAGATTTAGGGAAAAGATTAAACTGTGCTTCGCGTACCCCTAACCTCGTTACTCCTGATTTGTACCCATGTGGATAGACATGGGCAGCTCCTCTGTGTTCTCTCCAAACCCTCCTTTGCAGGTGAATTTGGGTGGGCTGCGGGGCTGTTGGATTTGGTTTAGTTTGCTTGATGGTGATAGAGTTTATTTTCTAGGGGATTTATTGTTCTCTCCTGCAGAAAAAGTAATAGTGAATCCTTGCCGTTTAGCACTGAACTTCAAACCTCATCCTGATTTGATCTTGAGCCCAATCCTACACATAAATTTGGCCAAACACGATCGTCTTCTCTCATCTCTGATTAAAAACTTCCTATCTTGATTTATGTCTTTGCCCCAAAATGAAACTACTTGATTTGGCTTCTGGATAAAACAGAGAAGATAGAAAGCCAGCAAGAAAAACAGTGAAATAGACAAGTCCACAAGGGGCAAGAAAAAACCCAATATTTAAGAAAATTTATTAAAATACGTAGCTGTGGGGGGAAAAAAACACACCAAAAAATAAAAGGACAGCCCTCTCCCAACTCTCCCGAATGTAGAAGCACGATCACCTGAGCTACATCCAAATGTGATCTCATATAAACACGGTGTGCGATTCAGACACTGAGAATGTATTTTCCCGTTAATATATCTGCGTGTTTCTCTTTTAGCTTGGCCAGAAACCAGATGCTGGACAATCCAGCCATAGTTATCTACGCTACAATTGGGAATGATGTCTGCAATGGGTAAGTTGTAAACCAATTTAACATTTATAAGGTCATAAATTTGACTTCGTCAGAGCAATGCTGGCTGCTGGGGCACGTGTGTCTCATTGTTTTGCACTTCCTTGTGATGATGGCGTTGTTCTTTGCTATCGGTTTGTGCTCCATTCTTGCCTTTCTGCTTGAAATACAGATTGCTGCCTTAGCTGTGTCCGTCTCAACCACCTACCAGTCCCTATTCAGAGCTTATCTTTCCTGCTCTCTGTCGCAAGCTGGTGACAGTGACCAATGGCATGTCTGAAGCAGAATATCTTTAACTTAGCAGATGAAATGAAATATAACAACAACAGAAGGAGGAAAAAACTAGTTTAAAAGAATGGATATCCATCTTACCCAGCGTGTCACCTCCTGTCAGGAGGTAGAGCATGACTGGCTTACCTTTCCTGAAGAATGACAACGCAGTCCCCTGTCAAGGTCTATTTCCACCCTGCCTCTGCTGCGCGCTGCCTGCAGTCTTCACTGTGCTCTCCTGACGAGGTGTTTTGTCTTTCTGGCTTTAATCACATCATGAGCTCAGCAGGAGAATGAACTGAAGCTTTCAAAACTAATAGTTCTGGCATTATCCATTAGCAATGCTCACAGGGACGCCAAGAGGTCACTCGCTGGATTTTTCCCTTCCTCCCAGTAGTCGGAAGGCAGAAAACATCTTGCACCCAGACCAACGCACAGCACATCCGTACCACAGTTTTGGGTTTGCAGGTGGTCCAAGTGTTGGTTTTAGTGTAACATTATTTTCACCATGATGAATCATCAGCTTTTCTTTTAAGCAGAAGAAATAAATCTGACTTAGGTGGAGACTTTCAAAACACTAATTTTAATCAATGATGCACACTCAGCCAAGTCCCCTCCCAAAGCTTTTGAGAAGTCCCACCTGCAGACTGTACAGTGAAGCTGGGGGTATCACTCAGGCCGACAGATCTTGCCAATAAAATATCATCATTTTGATACCCTAAAACTCTGCTTAGCCTCAGGTGCTTGGGTTGAAACTTTGCACATCGGACGCTGTGCTCCAGATGGGGATGGCCAAAGGCCAGGTAGGGCTTTCCCTGACACTGCAGCACCTGGGAGCCCTCAGTCAGGGCAGAAGTGGGACCACAGGGGCCACCTTTTGGCTCCACCATTTCCCTGGCCACCTTCAGGCAGCACACAGAAATAACACCGCATGACACCTTCACTCTCGGTATCTCCCTGTGGTGCTTGTGCTTTCTCTGCACACACCTCCTGCTACTTGCTGACAGGACTGTCCTGAGCATCTGTTCATTGGGAAGCTTGTGGAGATATCGTTACGACCACCCACAGGATGATGAGCCATCTCTGCCCCAAAGACAGAACCTTCACTGAAGTCTGTGGCTCCTGCCACCAAGACTTCTGAGGTGTCTTCTCCCAGGCTTGGCCCAAGCTCTGTTGTGTATATATTTCAATATATTCAATATATTCACATTTCTGCTGATTTCCTGGCTTTACTAAAACCACCACGTTTTTCTTGGTTTTACTCCTCATTCTGCAGCTTATTCCTTTCACTTCCCCTCTCTCTAACACCGCTTTCTATTCTTGCTTGAATTAAAAAGAACTTTTCCACAAAATTAAACCATTTTGACCTCTTCTCACCCATCTTTATGTTCCAAACCAGTATTTATTATTCCAGACTCTGGTGGGTTTTTTTATCCCTGAGTCCATTACCTGGCAGAAGCACTTTTGTCCACTCAGATTCTTTCTGCTGTCTGTTTACTTCCAAAACATTTAAGGCATCAAAAGAGGCTATCAAGCTGTAGTGATCCCTGTGACTCCAGTAAGGAAAGATGCTACGGCGCCTGTAGCAACATGCTGTTTCCATCAAGTGGGTTGTAGAGCAGAGAGAGATGTTTTTCAGTGTCCAGTCCCTGTGCGTAACTGCCCTGGCTCTGATTTACCCACAGAGGTTACAGAGGATGCAGAGCATCCGATGGGCTTGACTTCAACCCTAGGGCTTCACAAATAAAAACCTCTTCAAGCGCAGCTTTAAACTGTGTTAATACAGCCGTACTGGTCTTATCCTGGATTTTACCTTCAAAGGAGAGCAGTGCATTTAGCACACCGGAGACGCGGCGCTCAGCCAAAGCATTGCTAACGTGCCTGTGTTTCACCCCATGTGACGAACAGGGCAATGGGTGACGCGGATGTTTGTAGAGGAGGAAGATAATGAAATTGGCAGCCTGTGTTACCTATTCCCAGTAGGCCCCACACCACACTGTCCAAACAGGAGCGTTAGAAAAATAAAGACAGATGGCAATGATACCTCTCAGCCCACTGAGGTGCAAATGTGGGACACAACGTGGGACACACAGAGCTGGAACAAAAAAATAGATTCGGACAAGAAAATAACGGGCACTGGCGTCTCAAGTGCTGTTCAATTATGGCACCTATCAGGTGTGTTTGGGGTAAGGCACCGCTTCTCTCCTTCCCAGCGTCACAGCTATGGCATCTGCAGCACACGGAGAGCTGAGAGCAGCAAAGCAGGGTGGGCAGGGAGCCACCAGGAAGGGAACTCGAACAAAGCAGCGCTGGCACCAGCGGGAGTGACACCTCTGCATCGTAAGGCTACCGTCACCAAAGCACTGCAGCAGCCCTCCAGCCCTACGAATAGTATGTGAGCGTGCAATGCCTGTAACCCAGGTATAGCAACCTCTGCAGCGAGCTGGAGCTGAGCTCCTGCACTGTGGGCCCAGCTCTGCACATACGGGCGGGCGTGTGTGCTCGTAGTGTGCCCACTGACACCCTCATCCCACGTGCCAGTGGCCCAGAACCCTGGGTGCGTGACAGCATGTGGCTGGAAAGCAGGTGTGTGGCTGGAAAGCAGGTGTGTGGCTGGAGCATTGCCTGGGGGGATGTTTCTTTGGGTTGGGATCATGGGTAGGAGGGCAATCGCTGCCCTTCAGGATGTGGCAGACCAGGCCGGTGAGCCTCGTGCAGAAGGAGGGTGGAGAGCTGTGTTTGGACTGTGCCAGATGGTGTTAGAAGGGACTGAGTGAGGTCTCTGAGGCAGAGGAGAGCTGGAAAAGCTTGGCACAAGGCTGCCAGGTCCCTCCATGCTGTGTGTGTGTGCACAGCGAGGGTACCTATGGTGTTAGGACATCCAGGAGCTGCGTGCACATCCAAGGATATTACCGCGTACTGGAGAGGGGCGGGCAGCCTTCCCCGAAATACCCAGATCCAATGCAAGAATCCTAACATTAACACCTGCCTTCCGTGCTCTGACACAATGAGCTGTGGCTGACGTCAGTTTGTGTGTGTCCCAGGTGTCACTGGCTGCTGCCTCCCAGGGAGACCGTGTGAGGGGACCACAACGGCTCCTGGGGCTCACCCAGGCGCCGGGAAGTCCTTAAGGGAGAGCCCAAACCAAACCTGCCTAAAGATCGTTTGCTTCTTGGTTGGTTTTAATTTCATGGCTCGGCACAGAAGGGAAATGTGAAGAAATGCACGGAAATGTCTGCATGACTTCAGTGGAGAATGACAAGAGCAAGCGGAGTCGTGAATGTCATATTGATTTCAGCCACACCGGCGTGTTCACCTGCAGTAGAAGCCTTACGTCAGATCATGATTGTGAAATCAAGTTCTGCAACACCTGTAGGCAAAATTAAGTAATTTAAAGGCAAACCCACAGTCTTATCTCAGCAGAACCTTGCTTGGGTGGCTGTCACAAGGATAAGCCTGAATCTTAATGTTGTTTTTCGGTTTTTCCTAACCACAAAGTCTCAAACGCTTCAGCGGCACCTACGGCATCAAGATAAATTTCTGGGCCCAGTTTTACATGAATTTTTAACACCGCAGGAAAGCGGTGTGGTGATAGTCTTCATGGCTCTGATTCTCCCGTTTGCACTGTAAATAAAGACTCATTTGCAAACCCTGGAATAAAACTAATACAAGAGCTACCTGGCTGGGAGAGAGTTAATTTTCTTCCTAACGGCTCCTATGGTGCAGTGGTTTGGATTTTTGATCAGACATTGCTGATTGGTAACGAACTTCTTCAGCTGTTGCCGAGCAGCGTTTGCATGTCGAGGATTTCTCTGTTCCTCACTCTGCCTCCTCCCACAGTGAACAGATTGGGGGTGCACAAGAGGTTGGGAGGTGGCAAAACCGGGCAGATGACCCCAACTGACCCAAGGAACCGTCCACGCCAGGTGATAGCGTTACGCTTAGCAATAAAAAGGGGGAGGAGGGGATTTTAAGGGGGATTGCAAGGAGGGGAGGGTGGGGCAGTCGTCATCTTTTGCTCAGTAATTCTCTGGACATTGGCCTGCCCGTGGGACGTGACGAGTGATTGCCTTCGCATCCCGTCCTTTGCTTGCTTTGTCTGTTTTCCTACTTCTCCTTCACTTACTGAACACTAAATTTTTTTTTTTTTTAGCTTGACCCCCAGAATTTCTTGCTTTTACTCTTCCTTTCCTCTTCCCTCATCTCCCTGGGGGTGAGGGTGAACTAAGTGGCTGCGGGATGCCTCGCTGCCCACCAGGTTTAACCCACAACAGGAGGCCGCTCTGTAAAAAAGAAATGTATCCAACTGTTTTTAGCAGGGAGGAGGACTACGTCAGGGGAGGTTTGTGTCACATGTCGCTTGTGATTGGGCAACACGAATGACTAAAACACGTAGCATCGTTTTAATAAGGTTATTTAGCTAACTTAGAGTCAAAGAGCAGCAAAGAAGAAAATGCTGCTGTTTCAGGTGCCTTTTTAGGGGCACAGTATCACCTGACACCATGTCTTGTTGGCATTCTCCTGCAGGGACCGTGACACACTGGCTCACATGACTACACCCAAAGAAATGCTCTCCAACGTGATGCAAGCTTTGCAATACCTGGACTCCCGTCTTCCAAATGGCAGCCACGTTATTTTAACAGGCTTGGTAGATGGTCGCTTCCTCTGGGATAACCTGCATGACAGATACCATCCTCTAGGTAAGCATGAGATTTTGTGGGGTTCCTCCTGGTTGTATGCCTGCTCATGTTGCCTTCTCTCCATGAATAATTTATGAACCTGTTTACAATTTCAAACCAACCTGAAAAAGTGGAGGAGCTCTGAGAAATACAGCACAGATATTGGCAGTGTGGTAGAAGTAGAAACGCACCATCTCCCGTGCAGGACAGGGCAGGTAGAGGGCAGAACCCCGTTCTGCTCGGTTCCCCACCAGGTGGATCAACTCAGCTCCCAAAAAGGCTTAACACACGCTGTGGATGTGACAACGAGCTGTTCTGCCTCAGCCTTGGCCCAAAATTGTGACCAGGCTGCCTGCTCTTCATCCTGATTGTCCTTGCAAGTAGAGCTGGGCATTTGGTGAACAAATCCCCTCGTTGACCTGTGGGTATCTTAGTAAACCTGGATGTGGACCAGAAGAGAAGATTAGGGCAGGGGGTTGCAAGAGGTTAGAGAGATAAATTTTCTGCCAGCACTGGGTGCCTGCCACTCCTGAGCCTCCGACAGGTGTTACGGTTGAAACCTGGCGCACGCGCGGTTTTCGTAAGGTGCTTTGGGGTTGTGTTTCCAGGGATGGGGAGGCTGCGTGAAACTGGGCTTCTGATCATCATCAGACCACGTGCTCCTTGGCTTCATCCCGCGCCAAGCAGCAAGGAGGAACTCATCTCAGGGGGCTGCATTCAGATGAACCGGCGTGTGACACCCATCCGTGGTTACTCTGACCGCTCTTCCTTGGAGGGGGGGAAGGTTGGAGTGGGGAAGTTTGGAAGCTTCCCCACAAGTTCATACCACCGGGCAGTGGATAGAGAACTTGAGATACATTGCTTGGTAGCAAAGAAACTTTTTATGCCAAGAGCTAAAGTCCTCTGTTCTCCAGCCAAGAATACGGCCATCGTGGACATTCTGCTGCCAAATTTTAGACCAAAAGCATGTTCGTATTTGTACTCGGGTAAAGGAATCCCTTTTGCGTCTGAGCAAGTGGAAAGTCTTTGCCATCTTAGTCCTCATTAGCAAAGAGAGAAGCTAAATCAGACCATTGAAATGGTAGATTACATCAGATGACTTTGGCAACCACTGGAGCTTCCGGCAGACTGTGCCTTCTTTTCCCCTAGGTTACCCAGTCATTGTCACTGGCCCCACAGCTTCTGCATTTTCAACTACAGATTATTTTACCCCTCCGAAGTGTTTTGCCTCTTCTCAGAAAGTCTGAGACCTTCGTTTCTATTCCTGACAACGTGCTACGATTTTCTCTGAGAAACGCTACACTACTACCAACGAAACAGAAAAAGAAAAGAAAAATCTTGTCCCTTTCAGGGCAGGGAGAACCTGTGATAATTGTTTTTCAGTCACATAAACACATTTCTTTCCTTGAGTGCATGTTTATCACAGGGATGTTCCTCTACTGCATATCTAATTATCAGAGACTCCACGTAGCATTTTTTGGCACAAGCCGGATCCGCAGTGATTAGTTATAGCAGCAGTTGGAAATTTTTCAGAGGGGTTGATTTGCCTTAAAGGGACCCAGTTAATCCAAAGCAACATGTTTTACAGCAAGGGATCACTTCTGGCAGCTTCTCCCGTGAGCTGCGAGCACGTTTCCCCACTTGGCTGCCAGTAAAATCCCAACAGTTGTCCGGCTTTCTGCCGAATCCCCAGTCCCTCCCACAGCCTATCCCAGGGCCTGATGCTTTCAGGTTACGTGGATCCAGGGCACCACCACCATCCAGGAGTGGCAGGACATCTCTGAGCTCCCCATCTGTTGCTCCCTGGGCAGCTGATTCTACTGCTGGGTTAGGGGCACCTGTGAGATAGACAGTAATTGCATCTTTATCATAGATCATAGAGCAAAGCAACCTGAGGAGACCACTTCACCTGGGAGAGATCGTATTTTGCAGTTCCTGAAACAGCAACAACAAAAATTGTGTATTTCAGGAACTGCAAAGAAACCAAAGCTTTACGGGATGATCTGTGTGCTGCAAACTCAGAGAACTGAGTGGCCGTTTAATTTCCCTGCTCGTTGCAGTTACTGAAGAAGCAAAAAGGTCAAGAAAATGGCTAATTTTCTTGTCAAGCCACGCTGTTACACGGTGTAGTGAATTTTAGGGAATGTCAGCTGGATGTTTGCCTTGGTGCTTAGCTTTGCTCACCTACAGCAGCATATCGACTTCCCTGGGTGACAGCAAAATCGTTTCTCCCTCTGAAGGCTGACCCTTCCGAGGTAAATGCAAAGCTCAGGGTACGTACAGTCACCTTCAAGGTTTCCTCCAGCTTTGCAACTGTGGCATTTGGAGGGTGAGACACAGAAATGGATGTAGGATCAGTCACGCACTTCGGGGACAGGTGCAGGCTGTAACACCTGAGCCTGTGTGTGAGACACAGAGGCTCTGCATGGTGTGGGGACAGAGCTGCCTTAGCGGCAAGGACGCACCAATGCCTTCTCTGTTGCACCTTGGCTTTCATGGCGAGAGGGTGACAGGGGGCAGGGGCTGAGGTGCCTCCCTGCCACGGGGTCTGCTGAGTGGGAATAGACCAACCTGGAAAAGGAAGTTACGTCTGGCACATGAAGTCTCCCTTTCTGTGCTTCGCAGGTCAGCTGAACAGGGACATCACATACAGACAACTTTACTCTTTCCTTGACTGCCTCCAGGTAAGGTCTCTGGCTGGAGCTTATGAGCTCCTCTTTCCTCCTGGCGTGCTCTTAAAACCCTACTCCCCATACCTGCCCAGGTGAGCCCCTGCAGTGGCTGGCTGACCCCCAATGAGACCCTCAGGAATTTGACCTCACAGGTAAGCCTCGACGGGGCTGCATGGGACCATCCCCTTGCACAAGACTCGGCATGCAGCGTGTCCCTGTGTGGGAGGATAAGCCTACAGGGCCTAATAGCTCAGAGACAAGATAACAGCATGCTTTGAGCAAAAGATGTGGGAACATCCACACTCATCCTTTCAAACCGCTTTCAGGCTCTGGGAGGACAGATAAGAGATTCATAAATGTATTGCTTTCCCACCCTCTCAGCTCCCCAAATTTATTCTCAAGGGATGCGAACTCCCTGAGAAAAAAACGCTCAGGTTCGTGTTCTTTAAGGAGAAAACACACCTTACGAGAAATGAAAGGCTTGCGAATCGAGTATCTGTGGGTACGAGAAGCCAACTGCGCAGGTTTTGCTGGCAGCAGGAGCAGGTCCTGGGAGCGAGAGCCTTACCCGTTCTTCATTTGGGATTTGTGCTAATCTTCCTCAGACACATTTCTGTGGACTTAACTGCCAGATGGTGTGGCCAAGGAGCAGCCGGGCTCGTTGCGGGAGTGGGAGAAGGCAGAACAGAGATGTCTTAAAACTCACCCTAAAAATCTGGCTGCAGAAGTGAACGTGACATAACAGCAGCTCTGACTTCCCTTATGGTACAAGCTGGGTTTTATTCCCAGTATTGCCCAGCAGACGTGTTACAGAGCCCGTAACCAAATACCATCAAAGGTGTAAACTCTGTGTACGGATGTAGTAATGTTTAATTAATATGGCCCCAATTCCACCACGGCGTACGTATCTGTTTCATTTTATACCCTGTCCCTCTTGACTTTGGAAGAGGCGATCAAGCACGCCCCTAAACCTTTGTGGGATGGCAGCTCATAGATTTGTACCAACGACACCGAAAATACAGTACACGTAACTCCTGCCCATGAACAATTCATATGTCTGCAGGGTGGAAATGAATCTTCTTTCTGAGCCCCTGTCTGAAACTAAATGTCTACGTTATTATCCAAACTGTACAATTTAAATATTTAGGAGATCCTGATCTCTGTTATGGCTGTAGAAATCACACTGGATATATCAATTAGGTGGCTGATCAGTGGAGGCAATGTACTCTGTTGAAAGTGAGAGCAGAATTTGGTCCGGACGGGTAAGCTTTAGCACTCACAACACGGTAGCCAGAAGGAAAATGGGAAAGGAGAGCATTTTTCCTGTAGAAAAGTTTCCATTTTCTTTAAGAGAAATAAAACTGGCTGGGCTGCCACTCATCAAGAGGCCTCCAAACCCAAGAAATTCAGAATATTTATAAAGGCCTAGAGACTGGTAAAAGAGGTCTCCAGTAAAATAACCGTACATTGTATTAAACTTATTAGATCAGCTGAGGCCTTGGTGCAACCTGCAACGGTGAAGCCAAGGAGCCCCAAGGTTTGCGCTGCCCATGCAAGTCTGATGTTCTGATAAAGCACCCCTTTTCACCTTCTTTCCTCCAGCTGAAAGGGCAGCATTAGCTTTCAAATTTCTCACCACGGTATCGGTGACAAAAGCTGAACCCGTGCAAAGCAGCGTGAGTAGCAATGAAGTGTCATTAAATCCCTTGATTTTTTTGCAGAGAGCTTTACAGCTTTCCAACGTCCTGAAAGAAATCGCGAGCTCTGAGAAATTTGCCAACTTTGATATTTTCTACATGGATTTCCCACTCAGACAAAGTAAGTTGGTTTTTTTCCTGTCTTTCTCATGGAGCAGTTAATGACGTGGGGGGCTGCTAATACACACGTCGTATTTTAGCTCTGTACTGGCAGAAGGGCAGCATAGCCAGCCAGCCTAGGTGACCCTGGAGCATGAGACCCCGTCACCACCCTGGGGGCCAAAACCTCCCTGCTGCTCCCAGCTGCCAGCACCTGCGGCCTCGGTGCGCAGCACGCTGGCCATTTACGCTTGGGTGGCAGGGAGTGTTGGTGGCAACGTAACAGGAATAGCAAAGGAGCCTCTGCCAAAAATACCTCCTACTTGTCCACTGCAGTTTCTCAGAGTGTTTGCTTTCATAAAAATAGAAATCTCGAAACTATCTCAGTCCTTAAGATTTGATTTTATTTTTGATTTTATTTTTGATCATTGCTGTGATAGAGGGTCATCTAGGCTGGAGATGACGTATCTGTACTGGTGAAGATGGTCTCTGTGCACTGTAGGGTACTACATCACTTACTGGCTTCATACATGGTGTAGTTGACGAGTAGGAGTGGGTGTAGGTGTTGGGCCATAGGTTGGACTCAATGATCTCAAAGGTCTTTTCCAGCCTTATGATACTGTGATACTGTGATCGCCTCCTCTGGGACGAGCGGTACCTCAGGAAGGAGGACTTTGCTCAGCAGGTTTTCCTGCTTGAATAACGCGGTCACTCTCTCTTAACTCACTGATTTCAAAAGTAGAAGCACCTCTCCTGAGATGAACTGCCTTCCTTCACACCCTTCCTTACGCACCTACATACCACCGTAAATTGCGACTGGAAGAGCTTACAAAACTCATCCTTCTGTGATCTGTAGTGACTTTAGGTAAGCACATTGCTTAATTCACCAACATTTCAAAATAAAAAATGCAGGACCAAGTAACTTTTGCTCTTTACCATGACCACGAGTGGGTGGTGTCCTTGCAGGGCTGGGGACAGAGATCTGTCCCCGGAAGCCTCTCAGCAGAAGTACCTGGCAGTGCTTCAAAATGCACATCTCAAACACCTCTGCCCATCAGTGCCCGGCTGTCCTTGGAAGCACAAAGCTGCCAAGGTACCTAAGATTATCGAGGAAATCTAATTTGCAGCCAAAATATATCAAAAATCACAAGCTGATGTTTATCCTACGTGACCCAGTCCAGGAAGCTGGTTCTGGATCTTGTGGGGACCAGAGGAGGAGGTAAAGAAGAGAGGATGGGAAGGGAAGACTTTCTTTCCAAAACCTTATCTTAGAGAGAGACGGGTCCCACTGTCAGCTTTGCTATTGCAGCACAAGAGTTTCTGGATGTCCAAGTCCCTGGGAGGTTTTTGCTTCAGCTACTTAATATTTAACAAGTCATTAGGATTTGGAACAAACTACCTGCTGGGTAGGCAAATCACTTTAATAAGTTAAATTACTAACTTTAGGTAATTTATTTGCTTTCACGAAAAGAAACATCTAATATAATTTGCTGTTCTTGATTACATAGCGTTAAATAAATTAGGTAAACAAAATCACACACGCGCATGCAAACCTCAGCTCTGAAAGACACTTTGCAAAGTTTCCTGCAGCCCTGGAGCCAACGATTCAAGCTTCAGGGAAGCTGTCAGTTTGTGAGTGTGCTCAAAAGCCAGATAAGGCTGCTGACCTACTTTTCTGGTCCCTTTCTAAAGCGAGCACAAATCCTCCCCTAAATGCTCCAGACTTCAAATATTTGGCAGGGCTTGCACACTGTGATGAGTACATTGATTTCGGGCTGTCCTGGGCATACTCACACATAGCAGCTCCCAGCTTTCTTGGAGCAAAATTTGAATATTCCAGCATTTATAGTAGGTTTAGTTGGACACTCCTTAGTTGAAAAACCGAGAGGTTCCTGGAAGTGGTGGTGCAATACATAAGGGGATAGGGGTTGCTTGGTTTGGCTTATTCTTGGTGAAGGTGGGAGCAAGCTCCAGTCTAATCCAGCCAGGGCACTTCCAAGACAAGTTCTGGATGTGTTCACTTGGTGGGCATTCGTTCAACTGCTCCAGGATTTTTGGAGGTAAAGTATAATGGTCTAAATTCACCTATTTTGATATAAACTTTACTCCTCTTACTTACTCCTCTGCTATTTCTGGCACTGGAACAAACTAAAACACAGTGCACAGCCTTGTACTCCATGTGTAACACCATCCTCACTCTGTGCCCTCCACGGTGCAATCTCCATGTCATGCCAAACATACTGCAAAATTGAGACAAAGCTCCAAACCCTATGCCTTGAAACAGGTTACTCTGAGTGTTTTCTAAAGTATCTCAAGCAGGTTTCTCTAGTTCAGGTGGGAACACCACCCTTCTGTGAACTCAGAGTTAGTATGGGGACCCAGACATCACTTTTTTGTGCAATAGCCAGGGTCTAGCAAACAGCGGTGATTCTTGGTCAAAAATGTGGTGCTTGAAGAAGAGGAGGCTCGGGGGAGACCTTATTGCCCTCTACAACTGCCTGAAGGGAGGCTGTAGTGAGGCAGGAGTGGGGCTCTTCTCTCAGGTGACCGGTGACAGAACGAGAGGACACGGTCTCAAGCTTCGCCAGGGGAGGTTTAGGCTTGACATTNGAACATTGTTTTCCTGACAGGATGCCTGCATGATGTTATTGAGAAATTGTAATCTATTATTATAAAAGAAATGACTGAATTTACAGTCTGTTAATGCTGTGTACACTGGTCCCACGTTTGATCAATCTACAGCCCTTTTGAAGACAGAAAGCTTTTTACTTCTCTAATGTCTCTGGGGCTTTCCAGCATAACATCATTTGCATTGAATGTCATGCTTATGTAATTCAAAAGGTTATTTTGCTGGAGTTGAAAAAGACCGCTCAGAAGAGAAGTAACTGAAAATGACAGCCTGTTCCGGCAGATATCAGCCTCTGCGAATATCCTGTTACCGTCTCTTTCTCTAAAATGCACTCTTTTCTTTCTCTCTCTTATTTTTTTGAACCGCTGAAGATGCAGCGAAAATAGGAAATGCAAAAGTATTAAAACAGTATTAAATAATTTACAGCCTTACTTGCTACAGCATCTGTCTTGTGAGGGAAAGCGAATTGTTTTACAATCATTTACGTTCAAAGCACTTCCTTGCCTAAATGTCGCAGAGGAAAAAAAAATAATAAAGGCTTAAATACTGCCCCAAGGAGAGGGGATCGTACGCAATATTGACTCTGACAACTTTATATGAATTATCATAATCTTCATGCAGAGATGTTGTGTGCTTAAAACTCCTGGCGGCACTTTGAGGACGAGGGGGTCCATCCAGGCAGGCTCCTGCGGGCTCGCTGGTGGTAACTCCTCCGCTCCCATTGTTTGCAGCAGCCGAAGAGTGGCGCAGGATGGGAGGCGAGCCCTGGCAGCTCATCGAACCTGTCGACGGCTTCCACCCTAGCCAGGTAAAAACCCAGCGCCGGGAGACAGGCGGGAGCAGGTAGGATGGCAGTGCCCGCTGCGGGCTGAGGCACCAGCCACGCCACGGGGATGCGGGTCTGGGCATTTCGCTTTTAGAAGAGGTGATGGCTTTAGCCCCAGAGCAGACACCTGGGCTTCACCTGCCTGCACTCCTGCGAGGTTTCCGCTGCTGTCTTTCACGCGTTGACCAGCACTCATAAACCCAGACCCTCGCCACATTGGCTGGCAGCCAGCCTGCCAAACGCGTGCCGCAGTTCTGCGGGATCAAGGCGGGGATGCAGCACTGTGAAAACCCAGATGCCCCCTCCAGCCCCTGAAGCCACAGGTTTCCCCATCACAGCCTGGAACAAAGCTTTCTTTCGAATCAATACATTTAAATTGTGTGATGATCTGCGGCTACCTGTTTGGAAAGGTGAAAGCAGTCTGTAGCAGTGATGCCCCTCGTCGCCAGCGGGCACAGCCTGGCCTGGGCTCTCCTGCCGGCCACGCACTGGCTACCCTCAGTGGGTGAGACCCCCCGGGGCGGCATGCGGGCCCCAAAAACAAATGCCACTCCCATTTCACGCTCCTTTCAATCTGGGCTAAATTAAAAGGGGACAAAGTGTGAGTGGTGAGTGAGATGGAAAGGGATAGCAATTACAGAGCTGATTTTCCCCTCTGCCAGGGGCAGCTGCCCACCGGCAGCAGCAGTTGCTTTTCATCCTCTGTAGTCAGCAACAGCCCCAGGAGTGTGTTGCTACCTGGTGCTATAGCCCCAAAGGAGCCAGCTCCAGTCCCAGCACCCCTGCCCTACGCAGGGGCACAGGCCTGGGCAGCCACTGGGAGGAGGAGTGATGATCCTTGATGGGGTTTTTCTGTTGCACGATACCACGTGCCATGGCCGCGTTCTCCGAGCCGTGGTGAGAGCAGTTTGGAGAAAGTTCTTGTCTGGTGCCTTCCTCGGTGGTCCCAGCTGGACACTCCCTTCCACTGAGGCACAACCGAGCTGTGCAAGCAAACCCGGCTGCGTTGACAAGCCACCAGCAGTGCTGTTCAGCAGATCCTCCTGTTCAAAACCACAGGTGTGAATTTCTTGACCAGTTTTAAGACGGGACCATGCATACTCACCCCCACCCAAGTAACCTGCCCTCTTGCATGCTGGGATGGAGCAGCGTGTGGAGAAGCACTTCAGGGGAAGCATGTTTGCAGGCTCTGATGGATTCTAGCATTTAGCAGCTTCCCCAGGGACTGTATTGTCAATTCAGCCAGCGGGGAACGGTGGGGGCAAATCTAAAACCAAAATACAGGATTTGGTTGCTATCTTTGCACCATCCGCGGCATCAGTCAAAGCAACACCGTGGCTTCCTTAGCCTTACCAGTTCAAAAGAGCCTCCTGTTTGAAGAGGAACCCTTTCATAGCAAACCCATTCCTGCCAGGCTACCAGGAGCTGCAAGAAGCTGTAAGCTCACAGCCTGGAGACGTGGAGACAGCGCGTCTGGGTTATTTGCTGCAGACCTTTTGCAAGGAAGCAATTAAAGGAATCTTGGCAAGTGAAATGAGAATGAAAACAGTGACGAAGTGAACCCCATTCCCAACCCGGCCATCTGGGAAAACTGTGCAACGTGAAGAGCCTGGAGTGAAGAAGAAAAGGTCTTTGTGTTATTTTATGCCTTACCCTGAGGCAAGCCTGAGGCTTCTTACAACCCCCAGCCGCAGGTCACCGAGGGAACCAAACTCACCGGATGACAGCTTTTCATGCGGGCTCTTGCCCATGTCCCATATCCCACCAGCAGCTGGAAGGCAGCTCAGAGCTGAAGACACCAAGTGTTATCTTAAAGGGATCCTGCCTAACCTAAGCCAGAAGAAAATTACAGAATGCTATTGCAGGGCAGCTGCAGACGTACGCACGGCGCCCAGCGTGCCGAGCTGCAGCAACTGCCACAGTTCCTCCCTCGGGACCTGGCAGCCTGCAGTGGTCACGATCCCCCCCTCCTGCTGTTAGGATGACATTAATGCTTTTACAGGTACATTTTCCCTTCCAGGCAAGGTGCCAGCTCTAGATATGACTCACTTCAAGTAGGTTATTGCTCTTCTAGGATTTGTTAATTAGCCTTATCCAAACATTCAGCAGCTGAAGTCCATTTTTCTTTTCCTGCTAGCGTAGAGAAGTCTGTCATCCACACACCACCGTCTGGACTGAGACACAGCTCTCTGCTCTGAGAAAGTGGCTCTCTTCATAAAAAGAAGGGGAACTGGGAGCAGAGAGTGGTATTTAAGAGGATGCTTGAGAGATGATAAACAATTCTCTCTGTCCTCATGCTACTTCTGTTTAAAGTTTTGCTCTGTGCTGACGTGAACGCCTCTGGCCAGGTGTGGCTTTTATACCCCTAGAGCTGCCTGGTGGGAGAGGATTGATGCCATGAAGCTCATCAAGTGAACGGGGGCTCTTACTCCCATTTCTGCAGCTATTCAGCACACCTCACGTACAGCTTGACTAATAAACACGATGGATAAGGCTTAGCCTGGGTGTATCGATTGAATTTTCTCTCTGAAGATTTCAAAGCACTTGACAAATATTCTCAACTTTTGAATCAAGCAGCACTCCAAGGAGAGCGTAAACATTTTGGCTCTTGCCTTCAACGCAGAGAAACTCTGGAGCCTGGGCTGCAAGAAGCACAGTTTCCCCTCTCTGCTAAGCACAATGGGTACCAAACCAAAAGGATATCCCAGTCCCTAGTTGTTCTGACACAGCAGTGGGCAGCATAAGCTGGCGTCTGATGTCTGCCCCTGGATTTCACCTGCCACTTACCTGCTGTTCTTTAATACCACAAAAAATAATCTGGTTGTATAAACACGGCATAAAGAGCTGTCAGCACGATGTCCAGTAGCCTGGTTACGCAGGAAGGAATTGAGCCTCCCTGAGAGCTGCATACCTGGCACGGCAATTTGAAGGAAAAGTAAAAATGCAACCCCCCCCCCCCCTTGCGTCACAAGAGATGTTCTGGGTTTTCATGCATTGGAAAAACGCTAGGTTAGGACACTTGGGCAGGAAAACTAGCCCACATTGTCCCCACTCCAGGCAGTATTTCACATTTAAAAATTCTTGAGAGAAGGGATAAACATCAATTGCTCATTCATTTAGCCAGGCCCAGAACTACATTCCCTTACTGCACATTTCTTGGGAAGGAAGAAGTTTCTCTGGATGTTTTCATTAAGCTGGAAATCAGAAAGCTGCAAACAAGATTCTTGTCATAACTGCATTCCTCTTAAGTTTCAAAGCTAAAATTTGGTCTGGAAGGAGTGGGGTTTTTCAAAATGTCCAGCTCAGGCTGTAGACAGAGGAAATTCACACCATTTACTTTTGACATCTAAAAGCAAAACGCATCGCTCAGTCTCCTAAGTTCTCTCTAGAACTGCCTCTGAGACACTGTTCGCCCAAGTCCTTCTCGGTTGTCTTCGGAAGAAATCTGACTTTCTCTTCCCGTTGATTATAGTGGAAGCCCAGAGACTTTTTTTTTCAGCATCTCCTTACTATAAAATCTCACTGCAAATTGTTCCGAGTGCCAGATGGCTTCAAGGACATTACTTCTCTCTAGACCAGCTGATTGCTTTGTTTGGATGACAGGGCCACGCATTTCAACAGAATCCTGCATAAAAGGCTTCATTTCTTGCTTTTATGAAGTTGCTAGGGAGAACGCAAAAGCCCTGAGCATCACGAACTGGAAAAGCGAGACGCTTGGAAGATTCTTAATGATTACGTGGAGGCAGGAAAGCACAGCTTGAGTGGGATTGGCTTCTCCCTTTTTTTTTTTCCTTAAGTCACAGCACATTCCAGCCAGAAAGCAAAAAAAAAAAAAGAAGAAGAGAGAAAAAGCTAAGTGACGCATATCTGATGAGTTGGGTATTTACACTTCGTTGAGAAGCATGCCTGTCATTAGTTTGGCACAGAAGGAGAAAACAGATTAGCCAGAAGCTGCTGAAATAACACAGCCACCTCCCAGTTGCAATCACGCAGAGCTCCAGGAGGAACGTGCAATATTTCCTCTCAAAACACTGCTTAAGGTTTGTCATCTTCACAAAAGATTAATAGGAAAAAAACTCCATACAAATTGTAGTGGATCTCAAAGCACAAGAGCTTGGGAATTTAAAAGAGACCTCTAGGAAAAGCAATTTATGGAATGGTGAACCCTTCTCTGGGTTCTCTGCTCATCCAGAGCAAGTTGTGGAAATCATCAGAACAACACGAAATAACGTCTCAGCAGGACCTACGTAATTTATAGGAGTCTAAGCACCTTTGCCTCGAATTGCCATCAACATCAGTCTGAGCAGTGTCGACTGCTCCTCCTGTGAGCCTTGCAGAGACAGTAGGGCCTTTAAACAAACCAACTGACCCTGCTAAAAGATATGTGGGAGGCTTAGGGACTTGTGAAGGTTTGGAGACTACCATGCCAGAATGGACACCTCTTAAAGACGGATTTCAGCCCACTGGTGGCCATGAGGTGTCCTAGTGTAACCGTGTCTGGTCACATTAGAAATCGTGAGCAGGAGAAAACACACTGTTGTGCAGGGTCCTCTACCACCACCCTCTGCCCCAGTTCCTCCATCAGCTCATGAGACCTTGAGCGAACGGTCTAAGAGCTCCCACACCACAAATGGGTCTCTGTTCACGAGCCTGGCCCACCATTACAGCTTCTTGCAAAACTATGGAATTTAAAGAGGCACATGAAAAAGTCCCCAAAGGCTGCAGTCTGTTCCCAAGTTCCAAAAATGACAATTTTCAAATAGTTTTATATCACAAAGCCCATCTCGGCGCTTTAAAAAGGCTTTGTGAGTCCTATTTAAACCTCACAATCACAATCAACGTCAGAGGGAGTTTTAGGGTTGAAAGTGAAGTTTCTGTATAAGCAAAATATAATTGTAGGTCAGAAGTTAAAACAAAAATGCATTAGCAGGGGGGTTAAAACTTGGTTAAAGGAGAATCAGGCTGTTCTGTCTTCTGCTCCCCTTGGTGTTTTTCACCCCAGCAACACAGCAGATATAAATTTTCTTTGGTGTAGAACTTCTAGCGCAAAAGCCTCTGTGAAAGCCGGAGCGAGTCTGATGGGGAGGAGAAAAGCTATTTTACCTTTTCTGCAGGTCTTATGGAAAAAAAAAAGCTCTGAAGTCAGCAGCAGGTGCAAACTGAGACAATCAGAGCTGGGTAGTTTTGAATCTAGATATAATTGGACTTCTCTTTCCTCAACACCCATGGTTTCCTTACAGGATAGCAGAGAGAATATCTGTTAGAAGTATTAGAGGCATTTAGGAACATGAGTGCCTTTGGACTTGCAGGGGTTTTGTCCATTATATCCAAGCAGTGCTTTTGAAATACTTTCAAAATGTTTGGGAAGGTGGGAATCCATCTCCAGGACGTTTGAATAGAAGTTTATGGACCAGACCTCACAGACAAGAGGAAGTGTTTGAAGACTTGTCAGGGAGGAACAGAAATATGGTCCTCAACTTATTTTTGATATTCAGAAGAATTTTCCCATTTGAGCAGCTGGAATTGGGTGGGGTTTTTCTGTTAGAGATTATGGTCCATAATGTGGTGATACAGGGGAGTCTTCTTCATGGTGGGGATCTCCCAAATGCCGACACAAAACAATTCCATTGTAGAGGCAGAGGTTTACAGTATTCGTGCTGTTCGCAGATTGCTGGGGCCCTCGGAACACGCATTACCTGGCAGAAGGCGCTGCAAGAATGGCCTCAAGTGCTTGGAAAGGAGAATCCATTCAACGACCAGATTGAAGCTATATTCAAAGATCAAGGCGGACACTGACCTCCGAACTGCCGGAGCCCCGATGCAGTTTACAGCGATGCTTCCCAGAGCATTCCACGAAACAAGACGATTAAAGACAAACACGAAAAAAGGGGGAGGGCAAGTTATCAGAGCCAGTAGCAGTGGACATAACACAACAGCACTCTCTTCAGTTTGTATTTTACCTGCACAAGTAGGCTATGCTTTTCCAGTGGAGCTACAAAATAAAAATCAAAAGATACCTGCCAGCTAAACCATTTATTGTACTGGTTTGCAATTCCAGACCATTTTTTCCATACATAGCAAACTCCTAGTCCTATCTCATTTTATTTCCCCCGCAGAACATTTATTTCTGGGGCTTCCCCTTTGTACTGTTTCAACAGTTCATCTGATCCCAAAAGGGGAGGAACCCATACTCATTATGTTGCTATACATTGTATGTATGTAATTGCCCTCACTGTCAATACATTATTTAGCTGCTATTTGCTTATTAAAATGTGGCAGGAATAACAAGGCGCTAGAATTTTGACTTGCTTGGCAGCATTAGTGCAGGCTGATTGAGCACAGGTTCTCTACCACCCCCATTAACAAGACAGTAACTTGACAACCCTTCACGTATTTAAAACGGGTTTTTTTTCAACATTTAATACATCTTTGCTCTTTTGCATCCTACCACATATGAGACATCCAGTCCTGCACCGTTCCCAGGAATGACCTAGGGAACCACCGCAGGTACTGTGCAGCTACCTTCACACGCAGACTTGAATGCTGAGAATTCCTAATAGTTTTTCATCAGTTTATCCAATTCTCTTAGCAAAAAATCAATGAAAACCTAAATAATAGACAGTTCTAACCTACTCGCAGCCCTGCTGGTGATTAAGGGGTCAGACAGCATATAATCTCCGTAATTATGGAAAAAACCCAGTGAATAGGAAATGTTAACATGAAATGACCAAATCCATCTGAACCAGCCAGAGGTCAGGTGGACTTGCTCTGCTCTTTGTCCTGAACACATTCCTTAGGTAAGGCTGCATCACCCGCGAGCCGGCTTTTAGGCTGCGGTTCAGACTAAAGGAGGTGGCCTGGCTGCGTACGGACCGTGGCACACCGGCCACGGCTGCAGAAGACGCATCTGCTCCTTGTTTTGAATTGGCAGAGAATGCCTTGGCTAATGCTGTTTTGGTTGAAGCACGTGGTATTGCGATCCTAGATCTCTCTTTTTTACAGCAGAGTTAATGCCACATATTTTAAGACAGAAATTCCTTTGGGACAACTGCTAACATTTAAATAACCATTCAAGGCACCTACTTTAGGAAACCAAAGGGAATACATTCCTTAATTGAATGATACTTACTAACACGGCCCCAGTTCATTCAAGACATTTAGATGTTACCAAAATATCCATTCTCCCAAGAAACAGTTCCAGCTCCACAGGAGCTGCCTGAGGAAAACTGTTCAGCATTAGAAGGAAGAGGAAATCTACCCGCTTCCTGTACAAATTCTCTCCATCAAACAACAACCGCCAACACACACTGGCCAGGTAGAACACCTTCTAACTATTTACCTCCTATTCGGGCTTCTTGTCTTTCATTAAGAAGAACACAAGGACAGAAACAAGTGCACCTGTGTAGTTTTAATATAGACCAAGTACAGCACAGACAATAATTAGAGAATATCAGATAATTTCCTCTACACCAAAATAAGGAAATGCAGCAATTAAAAGGGGGATGGAACAGTATGTGTTTAGAAGCCAAATTTTCAGGCATTCTCATTGCAAATTATTGTGCTTCATTTGAGATTGTGATTTAATAACACCAATTAGGAGTTTTACAAGCTAGTAAAACTGAAATCTCTTCAGCTAAAATAAGCTTCATTGCCCAGAGCAAAGCATTTTCCATTTACAGACTCTCTTATTAGTGAATATCTCGAATTTCTAAATAATGAAAAAAAAGCTCTCATAAAATTAGAACAGCATCTTGTCAAAGATAACCCAACCCCCCCCCCCAGCTGAATCCCAAAGCAAGGCTCTCAGATGTGCCCAGTATAATTGCCCCTTTCTTGATATGAGGTCTCTGAGGGGCTTCATGGAATGGGTGACCTCTGCACTTCAGAATTAGGCTGTATGCAGAAACCTGATTTGTAGCTAGGCAGTAACTACTTGCAAATAAATATAAATTTTGAGCCTATTAAGCCATGAGCTTTTACAGTCGCTGTGTCTCTCTATTTTTTCAAAGAACCCAAGAAAACCCATTTGAAAATCTGCATCCCCAACCATCAATCACTTACCAGTACTACTCTAAAAATAAGTGTCCTATATTTAAAAAAATGCTTCTGAAAGATTACTTATCCTAGAGCAGTAATGAGCTATGAATCCTAGTCTGCTCCATTAGTTTAGCTGTTTCCTGGTGCTTAAATCAGTTGATAGTGACAAATGCATGGGGAAGAGAGAAAGAAAAGAGGAAAAGAAAAAAAAGCTCAGTATAGTTCCACGAAATTCAGACTTTAGAGCAGTACAGGTTTCCAGAAGGAATAACCCTCTTAGAGGGAGAAGCAAAGCACACAGCTACAGGTTATGTCACTGCCTGGTTCCAACACACTGCAAATAAGGGGGATTTTTTTTTTTTCCCCCTGTTATTCTGTTCATTAACCGATTTTACGCAATTTAAAGCTTTGTTTGAAATCAGACAATAGGAACATTTTTGAGGTACAGCACACTTTTAGCTACCTGAAGCTACCTGAATTCAAGATGCCGGGCCTCAAAAAGCAGCCTCTACAAATGTGAAAAAAAAAAAAAATGCCGGTATTTGAAAAATTTTCCACAGCTCACACTTGAAAGAGCAGGGGAATGGAGGAGGGGAGGATGTGCCCAGCAGGGCAGGGCAGCAAAGCTATAAACACAGGCTTGCTGCTAAGCTAGCATCACACCCTTCTCTTGAAGTACACACATCACCACCTGTGCCTACAGCTCAGCACCCAGGTCAGCTTTTCTAGCTTTCATCACCTGTTACACTTTAACTTCTCCTGCAGGAGAATAATTTCTCATGTTGGGCAATGAACACACAGAGATTAGTTTCTACAACAGATAACGGTCCAATTGGCCTAAATAAGCACGTCATTCCCTTAGGTGCATCCAGGTTATAACTTGGATATATCCAGTTATAACCTTTATATGGACTTGTTTCATGATTTTAATGATTTTATTAACATCCACTTAAGTTTAGGGGAACAGCCAAAACACTTCAGGGTAACTGCCCATGGATTATCTGCCTTCCCTCTACAAAACCTGGTGTTTGCTACCCCCGAGGCATCGCATCAGCTTCCCAAATCAAGGGGTATTTTGAGACAGAGATGCTGAATAGAATCCTTTCTTAAGCATTGTGTCGAGTCCAACTTTTTTAATTCAGCCTACAGCCTAGTATCTCGCATGCACAGATGACATTATGAAAAAAGCAGGAAGTGTTTTATTCTTTATTTTAAATGAATAAAATCTCAGTACATAGTTTGGAAATATTTAAAGACATCAGAAAAAGAAAGCTGCATTTAAAAGCAAGTATAAAAGTGGCAGGATGAGAACTATTTAGTGTTTCAAGTGTGAATAGAACAGCAACGGCGATTTTAAGTATTCTACTATTGCATTCGCCATAGTGAAAAGCTGTGAAAACTGCAAGTTTTAACTGAGATAATTTTAACTGAGATAATAATTTTAATGATGGCCCTGAAGCACTGTTCCTATCTGCATTTATGGAGATGTCTACGAGGGGAAGGAAGACTACGTTTGGTCAGTGGAGTACTAGTTGGCACATAGCAGCTTTGTAGTGTCTGATAAACAACAACAAAAAAGCACTTTTAACTGTTTCTTCCTGATATTCAAATGGAGAATTCTAGCTCGTACAAAACCATGAGTCCCACGAAATACTGACATATACAACCCCAAACTTAATTTTTTTTCTGGTTTGTATTTTTGTTTGGCTTTTCATATAGCAGTCCTAACAAAAATACTCAAGGCTTTTCATTTCTATCAAAGTGCGTTATACTGCATACATAATTTCACACCTGTAAACAACATAGCATACTTGCCAAGCACTTACCCACACCAGCTCATATGAGAAATTGCAAAAGTAGTATAATTTGTGCATGTCTTTTGTTCTGACCACAAGGATATCGTGCAAGCAAGAAATACCTACATTGCACGTTGTAGAATAATATTTTCTGTTAACTTCTATGCCTGGTCATTATATATATAAAAAAAATAATAATCTGACAAATCCTCCAATATTAAATCTTGTGCTTCAGCACCACCTTTGTTAGAGAACTCTGAGCTGTTGTTTCTTTCAGGGAGATGAGTTGAGTTATCTAGTAAGCTTGTTTTTTCTCTAGCTTGCCTCCCTCTTCCTGCCCTGAAGTGTGATTTCCTGTAATAATTTAGTTGTTTAAAGCAGAGAATGTACTTAACTAAAAAAGTCTTTCAGAAAAGGAGTTACATAAATATTTAGCACATTTAGAAGCAGCTAATTGCTTCCTACCATACTCAAAAGCTAGGAAGTAAAAACATTTTAAATTCTTAAAGTGAAATAAAAATACTGCATAATATAGTCTATAATGTTAAATACTCTCTCAAATTTAAAGCATAAGTGACCCAGAGGACTTCCCATATTTCCATGTAAGTTCCTATTCTTTTGTAGTTCATGCAGGTTTTACATACATATATTCTTTGTATTTCCCTTGCAGAGTTTAATACTTTCCAATAGGTTTGTAGCACGCATCAGGCTGCCACATGCGAAGGTCAACAAGGACTTGGTTGAGCTTTTGCATCCAAAGGTTACGCTCTTCTTTAGTATCAGCAGACAGCCAGTTCCTAAAAGGCAAAGCACCCAATGGATTAGATATGTTTTTATCTGCCTCTACTTAGTTATTCCAAAAAATGTCAAGCTGGTCATTCACGGAAGCCCAAAGAGCAGGGGAATAGAAATGAAGTCAAACATTCCACAACCCTACTTCCAAGCTACCTGCCATTTCCACTTCTGGAAAAGTTCTTTGTCGTCAGAAGACTGAAATGGGACAGCAAGACAAAATAAGACTAGAAGTGAACCAAATAGTTCAAACGTCATACCAAAGCCTCAGCATTTAAATAAGCTTTACATTGGCACAAATTTCCAAAGGTCCTATGTTTTTTAAACTATCACTTGAGGCAAAACACCCCTCCCAGACACACATCCCACAACCTCCATGATTGTATCCACTCACTTTGTAACACAGAGCGTGTCTCTGCACTGGCTGACAAGAGTCTCCCTGTCATCTTCCCTCTGAGGCCGGACAGTTATTAGTTCAAAAGTGTTGGGACGGGCACAGAACTCCCTGTTGGCAGGTTCAATCTGATGATTGGTGCAGTTCGCCAAGTTGATCCGGCCCAAAGGATGCTGAAAATGAAGTTAGTTCATCAGGCAAGAATATTGCAATCAAGAGTAATTCTGAACAACATATACTTTGACAACTTTTTCCATATTAATTTCCATATTAAACTCCCACATGATCAATTACTCTGTATAAGAAGAGGGATTCCTTTTTTTTGGCATTTAAGAGCTGTAGCTATGGGAAGATAAAATAGACAATGGCCAGCTGTGTCCTGGAGTGCATCGAGCACAGCATCACCAGCCGGTCAAGAGAGGTGATTGCCCCACTCTGCTCTACACTGGTAAAGCCCCACCTTGAGCTGTGTGTGCAGTTTGGGGCACCACAGTATAAAGAGGAAATCAAACTAGTGGAGTGTATCCAGAGGAGGCCACAAAGCTGGTGAAGCTGGTCTAGAGGGCAAATCCTATGAGCCTGGAGAAGAGGAGACCAAGGATGGGACCTCATAGCAGTTTACTGCTCCCTCACAAGGGGAAGAGGAGGAGCAGGCGCTGGTCTCTTCTCTCTGGTGACCAATGACAGGACCCAAGGGAACAGCAGGCAGATGTGCCAGGGGAGGTTTAGCTTGGATATTAGGACAAGGTTCTTCACCCAGAGGGCGGTGGAGCCCTGGAACAGCTCCCCAGGGAAGCAGTCACAGCACCAAGCCCGACAATATTCAAGCAGCATTTGGACAATGCCCTCAGACACACGGTGTGAGTGTTGGGAGTGTCCTGTGCAGGGACAGGAGTTGGACTCGATAATCCTTGCGGGTACCTTCCAACTCAGGTCATTCTGTGATTCTGTGACAATGGAACAGAGGCTCAGCTGTATGCCTGAAGTTAGTTATAGACCTTGGCTCTGATTCTTCACACCTACAGAATACAGTTGGTCTTAGCTTGGAAGAGAGTTTGCTATTTATTGGGCACGTTCACTATACTATTTCACAGTTACAATAGTTGAAATAACCTAAGTTACAGGAAAACAAAGGATAGCTCCATTTCAAGGAACATTAAGAAAAAGATTGTATGTTGGTGATATATGTACAGCGATGGGAAATGTATTAAGAACCCACATTCTACTATTTAAAGCAACCATTGCCCAACACATATTTCTGTGCTACATTTATTTCTGCATGATAAAACAGTTATAGTAGGGGTTAGCAGAGGCATTTAATAGTTTAATATTGCTGTAGATGCTATTATATCAAAAGAATATAGCTGAGTCTCTCCAAATGATAACGAAACAAGTCTACAAGATTTGCAAGAACAAAATCTGGAGAACAAAACAAAACTGCTTTCTTGTAGACAAAAGCAGATTAGGAACCTTTCTGGCTTAATTCAATTTTTTTGCCTATCTTCTATTACATTAGGCAGAGAATTTTCCCCCCCTCCCTTTCTCCTGGCAGAGAAAAAAATACATTGATGTATTTTGGCAATGTCAACTATCAGCATATGGTCCTCCTCTGTTAGCAAAGAAGAAACTAAACTCAGTCATCTGGATTGGCATAGAAGACCCAAAAGGACCAGAGTTTGCCACAGAGTTTGGGAAAGAAAAAAGTGTTCTGCCAACAAACAAGCAAGTTTAACTGTAAATTGCTTAAGTGAATCAGAAAAACCCTCTCAAAACCCTCTTTAAAAGGGCATGGAAATTTTTCAGCATACACTGCAAGAACAGGCTAAGGAGACAAGAAGGTTCACCTCAGTGACAGATGAACCTCTGATTTGTCTCATTAGGCAGGCAATAACTTAGGTTGCTGTGAACATCATAAAAAGCACAGGTTTCAGCTATAATTTTGAGCTGCAAGAAAACTGACTGCAAAGAAGATCGTCCATAATTACAGCTATGGTTCTGCAATGGAGAAGGATTGCCCACTCTAATTCTTTACCATATTGTCAGTCATTATTTTCTCCAGAACTTCAGACAACTAGACACGGTCTGCTTATTAAGCTGTTTAAGTCTGATCAATTTCAATTAAATAATTAGTCATTCGACAAGCACAACGGAAGGCCTTAAGATTAAAGGGGAAATTAAATATGGATCTTCCACCACTTTTTCCCTTTCCCAGTGGTCTGTTTTTAAGTGTTCCCTGATTCGTGTCAGATTTAAGATGACTCCCGACCATTCTCCAAAGAAACTTTGAGCTTGAATCTCACGCTTCAAAAACTTACCTCTTTTACATGTAAGCATTACTGTTATTAAAAATAAACTGCTAGTTATGCAAGGTACTACAGAACTTTAGATTTCAGCTCTATGAAACAGCATTACCTTTCGTTTTTCATCATCTGGGTATGTCCAGTAAGATATACAGTTTCCGGCCAGCACACACCAGCGTCTATGCCACGCTCCGAACCCACTAACATCTTCAAACATAGTCTTAAAAAAATTAAACAAGAGTAACATAACACCTTGAGCTTGGTCTGAACTCAACTATTTTTCTACCAGAAGGATTCTGCAAGTACAGCCCTTCATAGGAGTAAATATAAGAGAAGGAAAAAAGTTATATACTGGGAGAGACTTCTATTAGTACATTATACTCATTTTCCAGATAGCATAGAAAAATGGACTTACGCTACCATTCAGGTTTGCAGCCTTTTGCTCAAAATGCCCCTATGACTGCTATTTCAAATTACCAGATTCTCACTTTGATGGTGGCAGGTATTCCCATTGTTTCAAGATAATGGAGGGTTACTTACAGCAGATATAGGATAAACGGGTACAAAACATGTTTTAGTATAACATAATTTGTTATCATTATGTCTTTAAATCATCTTTGACTTACAATTCAGGATTACAAAATGTTTGACTATGCTACAGGCCGCACTGAGGAGTCCAGTCATCTTAAATGAAATCAGAAATTGATTTTTAAATGTTTGTGTTGGCAGTAGCTTTACTGAATGCAGGATTATGCCAATTTCAAGTCCCATTTCCTTAGTACTGGAATGGAAAGTTTCATAACTGTCTTCCTGATCCCTGTTGAAATTGTACAGAACTTTTTTCCCCAATTAATTTGTGTTGTGTTTTTCTCTCTTTACAATTCAGATTATCATTTTTAATGGTGCAGAGAGTTTCCAAACACGTACTTTGAAAAAACTTAATGCAAATGTACACCATTCTTTAGGTTTTACTTATTGTATAGTAGGCGTAAACAAGGACTTAAATTAGTACACAAAAATGTAGGATAGGAAATACCATAAGCTTGTGAAATGTTTCCATCTAATGAAATCTGTTCAACTTCAATTAAGGGAAAAAAGACAAAGAACTGCTTGAAAAGAGTCTAAAGAGATTCTGATTTCTGAAAACAACAAAATAACAGCAAAAGTTAGTGGCTTGCTGAAGTATTTTCATAGCACATTTACTGCCATCTGCTGGGCAATCCCAATAGCGCCATCTATTAATACTAAGCCCAAAGCATCAGCTTCCTTTTCCGAGTCCAGTTTTAGGGAGAGATGTTCCTCAAGAAATATTGCTGCTTCCTTGTAAGTTAAAATCTGAACACAGTGGGAGGAAACCCACCCTTTCCTTACTTTTACTAGACAAAAAAATCCAAGATATCCTGTAAGAGTTCCTGGCAGAGAAATTAATCTCAACCTTCTCTTGCTATGATCTGTGATGTGAGGTAACTGCAGTTCAGAATTACAAATCAGTGTTAAGAAGAAAATCACATCGAAACTTCTAAAAGATAACTTTAATTTAGGCATGTTCAGATAAGCTAGGAAAGTTTTGATGTCTGGTTCAGAGAAGAAAGAAAAAATAAAATTTAAAAAAAAGCAAGGCAGTTTTAAGTTTCACAGTCACTACAAATACGTGTGAGGTTTAAAAATAACTACATATAACAGGACCTATGATTTCCAAGAAAGGAGTTTGAAGTTAATAACTTACCAAGAACCCTTTCTCCTCCACAGAGGAATCCACTTGGCATTTTAACTTCAAATATATATGACCTTCCAAAGGAGACAAAAAGGGAACCTGCAAAAAAGTAAAACAGTTAGCCCTTTAATTTAGACACCTCTGAACTCTACCAGTTGAATTCTACCGGTTCAAGCAAGCCTCCTGCACCCGGGTGTTAGTGCTGTCTTGTTCTTAGGATCTTCAGCCAGAAAAGAAGTAGTCAGTCTCAAGCAAGACAGTAATAATCACTTCTTGTTTCAGGTTGATTTGGAAGCTTTTCAAGATTTATTTGCTTATTAGTTAGCTCAGGACATGTGCACAAACACGCTTCTATTTAGAAAAACAGGCACTGTAAACATGGTTAAAAACACAAGTCCACATCCTGCAAGCTTCTGTCTCAGTTTGACATTAAGTTGTTTGGAAAATATCAAAGCAGGCTTATCAGGATTGGTACTTGGATGCCATCAACATTTTTGGCAGATACTAATGTAGTGTTGCCTACCCAGATAAACATTTGTATAAAAATGTAGAAAGGGAAAAAGGTAATGAAAGCAGTTCTCAGCTGGCACTCAAGGTGTTTAGGTCTGCAATACCACAACTTAAAAAAAAAGGTTTCTTAGGAGACTTTTGATTACAAATAAGAGGCAATAGGAACCAAAATTATCACCTGCTTAATTTTGAGAGAAAACATATGTAGTTATCTAGAAATCTTCTGAGGGATCCGAGGTAACTATTAACTAAATAAAACTTTTCAGAGATTAAAGACCAATTATTTTTTAAGCATATCAATTTATATAATTCCTAAGGCCAAAAGAAAATTATTTTCATTGCACATTTGTGTACAAATAAGAACGTCACATTTTGATGTTTAGTACATTCAAAACTTTAGTTGTTTATGAGCACTTTTTGCTTAAAAAAAAAAAAATCTTGATATAATAAGAAACAAGATATTTAGATCCCGAGGGATTTTAGTTTTCTTCAGTGGCGACGAGTTAAACCAAAAATGGCCACTAGTCATTTTTCCCTGATTCTCTATCAGCAGAGTATCTGATTCTTTGTTCTGTGGAGCTCAAATTTCCTGACTAGTGATCTTTAAGAGACACATTGACTCTTTTTGAAATAAGAAAAAACCATCCCCTAGTGATGTAGGGAGATAAGACATGCCAGTTAAGGAAAAACCTTAGGTGGCCTAAATAACTTTGAGCTCTAGCAGCATGCTTATTATTGTAAAAGGGAGGGAGGAGAATTCTGCAAGTCTTAAAGGCTCCTAAACGTATTATTTCAATTAGTAAATTGTTGTGAGCATTTACTTAGAAGAACAAAAAAGAAATACTGCAAAAAGGCCAGTTGTGAGCAACATGCACTAGGAAGCAATTTTCTATTTTGAGTTATAAACTAAAGGATCATAGCAACCTTATCCTGGAACATATAGCCCAACAGTTCCTCCCCTTCAAAATTTATCTAAGGAGAAAAGAAACATGCTCAATGCAATTAGTGTAAAGTTAAGGTTTCAAAAAAAAAAAAAAAACCCTAAACAAACACAGTTACACACGAGTAGGTTTTGGTCCTTTCTACCCTGAATTTTAACATTTTAAAGGGAGGAATGAAACTCAAATCCCACTTGTGGCAGCATTTTGTTCTGTATTAGAAATGCATGGAACAAGTTAAGAAGCAGCTGATGGTACACCTACAGGCCAAGACATCTCTGCAAAGCTTCAGTTTTGACAACCTTTTTCTTCAATTGTTATAAGGATTTTATTTTTTTTTTTTGTCAAATAATTTTAGTTGGCACCTGGAGAAAAATTAACCAAGTGATGGTTTTCCTGGCACTCTATTTGAGCCTCATGCTTGTGCTACGATTTACTAGTCCAGTCCAGTGTCCTGTCCTAAGGAGTCAACTAAAGAAATTCAAACCAAAACTGCTGAATATAACATAAAAGCCAATTCCCCCAACTCCAAGAACAAGGGGTTTCAGGATAATATTTCTACACATTCTGGTTAGGAGGAATATTTAGGCTGCAGAACCAAAGCTGGTACTTCTAAAGTTCAGACAGTCGGTAACAGCAGTGCAATTTGACTGCTGAATTCTGCAAACTGTTTCAGTGACGGAAAATCTGCCTCTATTTGCAAAAAGCCAACTTCTAAAAAGCAAGTAGGGATTATTGCAATATTTTCTTTTAATGTTATGCACAAACACAACCAATTATTATCTCTCATCAGAAGCTATAATTGCAATACTATTATCATCACAATAAGATTTAATTAGCCAAGAACATTTATTCTTATGCTGCTGTTTGGACATATAGAAGTATAATTTAGTACTACCATAAGATAAATGAATTTAAAAGTTCCTATAAGTTTGCATAGGATAGCTCCTGACAAACACCTATTAAAATAAGACTTTACAAGGTTAGAGAAAGTATGTATTTTTTTAATTTCTAATGGTAAGAACCTACAAACTATGTTTGGACAAGGAACTAATGGTATAAAAACTCAGTAATAGCTCTCTTTCAAAAATATTAAGAGAGTTTGCTTCTACAAATTTAATTGGGATATGAAAGAAACTCATTCTCCTAACTATATGCAAACGGCAATTTTTAAGTCAATTAAGTACAGAAAATTTCAAATACTTCATTACCATTAAAACTCACTTAATGTCTTATTTAGTGATAACTGCAAGACTGTAAGTGATGAACAATATGAAGACTACATACAGAGATGCCAACTGCATACATCAATTTTTTGTCAGTGAATGCAAATTAGTAACCAAATGCCTTCATTATCTTTGCATAACCATACCTTACATTAAGCTACAGAAAAGAGCATCTGGCATAATAATGTCTTTCTGTTGCATCTCTAGGCTTTATTTCAGTCATATGAAATTAAACGAGTAACGACTATATATATATTTTCTCTATATAAAAAAATAATGTATATATAAAAAATTTGTGGTTTATTTCTAAGACAGTAATTTCATTTGAAAACAGTAAACCCAGACTCATTTTTTTAGTAGTATGCAATTAACTTCAGATTAGTAACCAGTGATTTCCATTACCTTCTCCAATGCAAATTTGGTGTTTCCTACAGAAGACAGTGATAGCTTGTGGGATCCAACGAGGGTGAAATTAGTAGTGCGTATGGCATTAGGGCCACCTGGACTGGCCATGGCTGTGGAGAAAGAAGTCAAAGTCAAACCATAACAGATTATCAGGAAGCTGCAGGGCTTAAAAAGGTTTTATTGGTACTGCTGCTCGGTACCCCAGAAGCACTCGTTACAGTGCAGCTCAGCAGCATATTCAGACAGGATGCTGAAGCAGATTAATCTTCCTTAGTAGATCTTTTCTTTCAGAACCAAGTTTTCAGAGACTCAAAGAAGAAGATAAAGAACTTCAACAAATCTCAGGGGGACAGAGAGCACTCTTAGGGCACGCTACAAAGCACAAATGCCCTGCAGCAAGAACTCAGCTTTCAAATCTTTTAACCTCTCCTCAAGTGACATGCTACAGTCTTCCAGAATTTGTATGACTATCGATAAGTACAAAGAGGAATATAAACAAGCACTATAGCTCAGGCACAGAAATCTGACCAGCTGCAGCAGCATGGTAGACATCCAAGAGTGAGTTTATTGGCTCCTTATTGCTGCAATTTGTACTAAAGCTAGCTCATACTGCAATCAGATAAGTTTCTAACACATTTTTATATGTAGTTTGCAATGTATACGTTCTTTGACATCCGACTCTTGCTTAAAATCCCAAAATTTGAGTTCAACTTTTCAGGAAAAGTATCTAGACCAAAGGCAGCCAATACCAGATACTAATTTTGATTTTGTGAAGAGAATCTCCATTGACAGGTTCCTGGGCTGGTAAACTGACATAATTCTGTGTTTATTACTCCCATACTATCACCTGATGAAAGTATTATTTATTGATATACTGCTTTAGACAGCAAGCATAGATTATCTGCCTTAGCAGACCATATTTAGATTTTACTTACCTGGAGTAAGAAGGGTGCTTTTCTAGAAAGAAAGAAAGAAAAGCTTAGTAAAAAACTAATTTCTGACAATTTCTATAGAAGTCTAAGCTAGGTTAGAAAGAAACTAGATCTGAAGTACTTTAAAAACACTAACACAACTTGGAAACAAAGTACAAATAGTAGCATCTGCATATTTTTATTATTGCATAATTAGAGCTGTTAATCAGTTCTTGACCTGGTGGCTGAATAGTTCTGCAGAAAGCTGGACAGTTTATGCAGTTTCAGGTAAGGGACACAGAGTTTACTACAGGCATGGCCTTATTCAGTGTGAGAATATGGCCTTCAGAAGTGTTCATAACCAGACCTTGTTACACTATTACATTCATACTTACAGAGGTAATAGATGTTAATAATCTCTTTGGAGTAATAACCTACAAAATAAATGCATTTGTCACTGAATTTATCTATCACATCAGTGTGAAAAATCAGACAGTGAAACTACTGAAGGATTATCTAAATAAATTTCAAATGGATACTAGTTACAATTAGAAAGTCTCACTTTTTGAGTGGATGTAATGTATTTCAGAGGAAGGAATGCTACATGTGAAAGAAATATTTACTACAGAAAAGTTTAAGCATGCATTAGCTTGGCATGGATGCACGTATTTGAGAAAAAAAAAATAGGAAAAACAAAAACCAAAACAATCTTAAGACTTTTTTTCCTTCATGTAACAGGGCTTCAAAGTTACATTAGCTTATTAAAGAGTCAATGATACAAGTACAGAGATGTTCAATGTGCAACTGTTGCATATTATCTATATTTTCAGGTTAAAATCTCAAAGTTTATGCAAGACTAAATTAAGCATGAACTAGAATTATGTACTCATCTATTCTTGAAACTGAAAGCTTGCGGAAAATCAAATACAGGTTGCCATCAGCAAACCTATAACCTCATACAAGCAACTTTTCTACAGTGCCACAAAAACATTGTTGTAGGTAAAGATCCCTCTACATCAGAGAGAGAAACCCCGGACGTTAAACTAGTTTTATTAAGGAATAGGTGAAAGCATGCTTTTGCTGTGCAAAATGAAAGAAAAGATTAAAGAAAGTTCCTATTTCTGTTTGCAGAGATAGGATCTAAGTATTATTCCAATTACTTTGAAAGACATTTGTTTTTATTAAGTGACAAGATATCTTGACAAAAAAGAAGTCAGACCCAAAATCAATACACTATGTGCCCAGCTATGGGAATGACAAGAAAAAAAAAAATACACTAGCTTGTTTAGGGTAACAAAGCCTTAACAAAATCACAAATGCTTGAAATGTGCACCTTATCCAAGCTGAAGCGTTTACGTCCAAGGAGTTCTTAAAACATTTGGTTTTTTTTTTAAAAAAAAAAAAACAAACAAGCAAACATCTAGTGCTTTTACTTAACACTGGGAAGAAAGAAGTGCTACACTTAATCAATAGAACCTTTAAGACAAATCGAACCGTAGGGCAGGACATATTGACTGGTGAAGTTCAGGTAAAGTGAAGAACAAGGACGCTAAATCACTAGCAGAGACACCATACCTTAAAAAATATAAACGTTTGCAAAGCATAGCCTTTTGCAGATTTCTCCTCCATATCCAATCTATTTTAGACTCAATCAACTGCTGCAGGTCCAGTCTACTAAAAGCTGCAGGACTCCAGAACCCATCTGTCATTGCAGATGTTCCAAGAAAGGAGGAGAATTAAAAGCAAGCAATAGATCGTCTAAGACTATCAGCCAGTTCTCCCTGAACACTGCGGTCTTCCTAGTGTACCTTCTGTTAAGTACAACATACTGATTTTCATGTTTCATTTACCTTAGATTTATTTGCCTTTTTTCTTTTATCAGTGCTCATTACTTCTTTTCTCTGCACCTGTAAGGCAAGAAGGTATTAAGAAAGTACAACACATTTTCTCTTACACATCCTCTTGATAAGAACTGATACATACCAGACTGTAAACTTCTACGTTTATTTCAAAGTCATTCAACACATCATGCCTAAAAATGAAAAGGGAGGAAAAATAAGTTAAACAGACTGAAGCAAAAAAGTGGTGGGTTGTTGGGTTTTTGGTTCGTTTAGTTTGTTGGGTTTCTTTTTTTTTTTTAAAGTTAGTCTTCACTTTTTCCCTCCATCTGCTCCTTAAAACTGTCCAGGGAGCAGCTAGGTTCTAACTCAGAAGAAGCTTAGCCACAGTGCTGAGTAATAACTAAGAAGTTATAGTTTATTCCTGCAGGTGGATAGGGCTGTTCATTTCTACAATAGTACTCTTGATACACACAAGTCCTAAACAGCAATGCTGCTTGTATTACTATCTCAAGATACTTTCTAGAACAAAAGGGGAGGGAGGACAAGGGGCAGATAGAGTGCATCTACCATTTCTCAGATTGCACCTTTCAGTCTACTTTTTGAGTAAACAGCTTTAAGCGACAATTCCAGTTGGGTTAGACTTTAAAATGGGAGTTGGCTTATTTATTTTGGAAGACTTTGGCTAAAACAAACAGCCATTTGAACTCACATCGTTTTTTTAGCTAATGTACAGGAGTCAGAGTTTTAGTTTTAAGAGTACTATTTTTTCCAGATACCGACACCAAACAGTTCCATAAAATGTTAGTTGCTGCAAAAGAGAAAATATACATCTCGGGCAATCCATCTGTCATGGCAGGTGTTCCAGGAGACAGCAAGAGTATAAAACGCAGAAGATAAGTTAGGTGATGAATGGTAAAATAAGTCTAGATTGCTCTTTCGAGAAAAGCGCATTCCAGCTACGTCTCAAAGCAGGAAATATCCATACGACAAGATCTCACTATATTTGTTTGTAGAATATGACATCCTTATATGTAGGTTTTAAGCATTTTTATTTATGCTCCACCATTAGAGTTGAAACTTGTTCCAAAACAGTTTCTTTATACTTACATAGTAAATGTTGTAGTAAAAGTAAGAGCATCTCCATTCAGGGAGCTGGCAGTACTTGCTAATGGAGTTGCAACCATGTTTCCCACTCCAGATCTCAGTATTATTACATAGTAGTAATTTGCTGCTTCTGTAAATAAATATCAGATGGGTTTGTCAGCCAGAGGCATCCAAGCTTCTAAAAATCTTCAAGTACCACATTGTCATTAAAAACATCTCAGTTTTACCCCACATAAACACTTGTTTAGCATCAAAATTTGCTTATGAACTTACACTTCAAACAAGTAGGTTTTGGTTTTTTCACTGTGCCCACTAGTAAGACTGTCTCCCTTGGATTCACAATTGTATTACTGCCTGGCACACCTCGGGCCAGACCTACATCACCCAACGTGTTAGAGGGGAGAGGAAGAGCTTTCAGACTCAGCAGTTAATCTTAGCTTGTCATACTCTTCTGCTGTTCTCTAGGCCTACCAGCTTAACCATACATCAGCTTGCACTACTGCCCGTTCTTATGCTTTTTTCAGTCCTACGAAGGAAACTTATCCAGGCAACTTGTTTCCTTAACTTTTCACATAATGGCAAAACAAGACAAGCACAAGTGCACATTTCAATAATGTCAGGAGATCATTTGGAGTTTGGGCAGGAGATTGCTGCACAGTAAGGCAAAAGCATTGCATAACATCATACTACATTAAGAAGAAAATACGAAACAGTTTGAGTGCTCTGATGTGTAGGACAAGCCACAGCATTCCAGAACAATTGAAGACTCCAGTAAGCATTGATTTGTACTCTTTATATTTGATGTTCTCTCCATGAAAGCAGTTAATAGAGTTTCTTGTGTGCAAAGTATAGCAAACGTTGCACTTGCAGGATAAAGTTTTGACGACAGGTAGTTCGTAGCTGTTTAGATAAGTTGGATTTGAGAATTACTGACAGTAACTAAATTGATTTTTTGTAACCATTAAAGAGGCTTTCCTATAAAAGAGTCTGGTCAACCAGAACTGTAACATGTTGGGAGTAGCTGGGGTCACAAAATAGATATTTACATTTATATTCATGGCTGTGGGATTTTTTGTGAAGATAAATACACACTTATTTCATAGGACAGTTTAAAAAAGAAGCCAAAAGCTATAAATGAATTCATTAGAAGCTTTGCAACCGATGTTAAAAAATAATTTGTCTTATTACTTTTGTCATGAAGTTTTAGTGAGGCAAGTAAGAGGAACCTGTCCAGCTACAATCGTATTGTGTAATGTTGTATAAACATTAGGCTTGCAGATTGTCTGAATTGCCACATGACAGAAGCTTCCTGTGTTCCAGGGCTAAGGCTCTAGACCTAGAGAAAGATGGCCAGACATTCTTCTAGAACAAAAGAAACAAATCCACACTGTAACACTTCAATGACTTAAATATGACAAAATAACAGAAGATTAGTCTTTGTAAATTAAGTACTTTCAGTTGCTAACAAAAGGATTGAAAACAAGAGGCTTAATGAGCATTTCACACCACCACAGAGATCAGAATTTATGTAATCATATGTAGTACTGGACTTGCTACCTTGGATGTGTTTTTCAACGGATGCAAGAAAGAAGACAACGTGAGATACAAAATTTTACTTCATCCTCAGCAGGTTAAAGAGCATCATAAAGATTAAGACGGTTTGAGAAAGTCTTGTCAGGTTTCTTGAACCTCACAAGCCAGAAAATGATGCAACTAAACAACCATGGAAAATATCAAAAGCTTAGCCAAAAAGCAGATCAAGTAAATGCATTGCGAAGTTTTCATCGCCCCCAGAATTCTGAGAAACACCAAACACAAAAGATAAAAGCAAGGGCAACAAACTAGAAAAACACGTAGGGAGGATGGGGGAAGGTAGAAGGAAGAGGTAAAGTTTTCAGTTGCTAGTTTTACCTGGTTTTTGAACTGTACCACATACAAAGTCTGCTTTTAGAGGTAGACGCATTTCTGAAATGGAAACAGATCCCCTGGATGGAGCAAATTCAGTGGATGCAGAAGCAGCTTTATTTCTTTTATTATGAGGTCCCTCACTCTTCAGTTTATTCAGTTCTTCCAGCAAAGCAGTTCTTTTCTCAGCTGCATAGAAAAATTAAATAATTACAGTTGTAATAGAGGAAAAAGTAGTACTGAACAATTTTTTTTGCCATATGTGGAATGCAACAGAAATCTTAATCATCTTCCAGAATAGTAGGAATATTGCCAGACAAGACAGATACAAAAAAAATGTCCTCTTGCTTACAGAAGAACTTGAGACAGAACAGGTATTATCCCCTCCTGTTTTCCAGGTGAAAAAACTATTAAAACAGCTACAAGGTTGCATAATAAATGCATCGTCAGAGTTTGTCATGAATACTTTGGGAAGAGTTGACAAAGTATTTAACTTGAGTCGAAAAACATACTTGCAAGGAGAAGTAGTCTCTCTGCCTCTGCTTCTTCTTGTGACCCCTTTCCATGTTCCTCATCAAAACAGCAGTTCAGAGCTTGACTGGCTTGATAAATCACTGTTTGCTGCATGTTGATCTCATTGTTCAGCTCCTAGAGTAAACCAGCAGTAAAAATAATCATCAAGAAGAGAGATTTAGTGTTACATTCTAACCAGGAAAAGCCTTGAGAACAATTTTTGGGGCTATGCTTGGGAAAAAAACAATAATAAAAAAAAAATCAGAACACTTGGATAGTAAACTACAAAAATCTTGCAGTTTACAGTTGCTTCTGCAAAGGAATATTGCAGCACAACCTTTGGCCTTAGATGATTTTTAAATAGTTTAAACCTGGTGGGGAGTGAATTGCTTCAACGTTTATATTCTCTGTATCCAGTCTAGTCTTCCCTTCACCAGTGGGAGCAGCAGTTAATCAGAGATTCAGCAATGTAGGTGAGAATCCTGCTTAATTCAAAGGATATAGATTCCCCATTCCCTTCTCAGAACAACCGTTTGTTTTCTCCAGACTTAGTTTATTGCTTGTTCTTTCCAAGAGACACATTAGCTGTTGAAATTATGCAGTGTCATTCCCTACCATTAGGTACTTATGCTAAACAGCCTAATTTTATAGTCTGAGAAGTACGTTAGTGTCCTGGACATTCCCAGAGAAAATTAATCAAGGGAATAATAAATTAGAAAAAGGATTTTTAAAAGTGCGTTAGATACCTGCATTCTCTTTTTGATATTGACTTGATCAGATGGGCCATTCTTTTTCATTTCTAATTTGGAAGAAACATCTTCTTTGCGAACAATGATTTGCTTTATCGATGGACGCTCGGTTTCTTTAAATCTTTGAGATCTATATGCATCAACACTTTAAAACAAAACAAAACATTCTATCAGCTTATTTTAAGTTTAAGCAGCATAGAGACTGCACAGAGACAACCTTTAATAAAGGCTGAGATCTTGGAAAAAAAAAAGTTTCATTTATAGTTTAAGTGGTACGCTTCATTAGAAAAGTTAAAAAAGCCAGTGTCTTAATTTGCACACTTAGAGAATCAGGTGTTGGGGTTTGTGTTTATTACCTATATGGAAGGTTGCGATCTTCTGACATTGAGCCAATACTGTCTCCAGATTCTGCCCTGGGGACTTCAGTTCTTTGGAACTTTTCAGACTTCTGACTCACGTCGCTGATACTGCTACCTTCACCAGTTGACTTACAAGGAGAAACAAAGACCTGGCGAGAATAAGAAGCTATATTAATCATTATCTGTTTTCTCTCACCTTTAAATTTAGAGGCTGCTTAAGACTATTTAACAGACATTTTACAATTGTTTCACAGGACACCGAGCAAGCCATTTTACTTATTTTAAAGACACCAACACCATTTTCCCAGCTGGTACAGTTAGCTAGTTACTTAGCTTCAGATTTTCATCAGTAACCACTTAATCGAATGCATGTATACCACTGGAAGTCCAGTACAATAGAAGTATATATCAAGCTTGATTTAGCAGAAGTTACGCCACGTATTTAGCAGAGCATCCAATATGCTATGGTATTTTTGGAGGAAAATGACTTCATCTCATTATGCTTTCTTTAGTAAAATATCATTTTTAACTTCTCCATTTGCCAGGTATCACAATGCAACAGAATATCACTGTTCACAAGCAAAATGTACATCTCCGTGTGATAAACAAGACCTTCCCCACCCCCCAAGAACCCTCACCTCTGGACCAACGGACTCCACTAGAGGAGTTAACAGAGACATCGATGAAATATTCAGTGACTCTTCCTGCTCATCCTCATCACTTTCACCTTCCAAGCTTATGCTCATTTCTTTCTTCAGCTTTTCTATGTCTGGACCATCCTCTTCAAGAACTTCAAAAATTTCATTTATCACTTTTGAGCTATTCATCTCATCATCCACACTCATTTCAATTTCATATACTTTATCTGAAGGGTGAGGATTTAAAAATATTAGTAGCATAAAGATTAAACTCCTCATTCTCATTAAATAAACAGAAAGATATTAACAGATAAGTCAACTGTTTTTGCTTTTCAAGTAAGCTTAATTAAAAAGCACTTACAGTCAGGTACATAGAATCCTAAAGTATACTTTCATCCTTATTTAAATACACTACTGCCATATACACTGCATAATTGCTACAGAGAGGGAATAAAAACATGGACTTAGACAAGTTGAAGTATTTTTAGTTCAAATAGGTCTGAGACTTAACTGCAAGTCCTGTAGTCGAACAATGATTTCTGTCCCTTCCCACTAAACTTCCAATACAAGCCTTTTTTTAATATCAGCATTTTAATATACCTTGAAGACTTGAATGTCCAAAGAGAAGGGTTATGATAAAAAGATTTCCTAATTTCTTTTATGGAAACTTCTTCCCAAAATACACAGGAAACGTATGGTGAATTCATTGTTCAGACTTGAAGATTAACGCTGCTGGACAAGTGGTAGCAGATATCTAAGTGCATTAATAGACATCTAACTCAATACAAACCTTTTGGTATCTCAGCAAGCTGTTCAAGTTTTGAGACAGACATCATTTTCACAGGGCTCTTCGGCTCAGTGATCTTCAGAGGACTGGTTTTATCAGTCTCTTCACATTTAGGAGCATCTAAGTAGTTTATAAAAAATAAGTCACTAAAGATTATATCCAGTCCTTGAACTTTTCTTTTTTAGTTATTGAATTTGGAAGTTTGATAATGTAGCTGACAACTTAGAAAAAGCTCACTAGATTAAGTATTCAGTTAGCTTGCTGTCAAAAACGCACATTAGAATATATACCTTCCACAATTCGTACAGCTAGACTTTTATCTTATAACCAGAAAATTGATAGCACAAGAAACAGTGCTGAAACCGCAGTAGAGCACAGCCACTCGAGCAAAAAGGGAAAATTTAAAAACCAAAACCACATCTATCACAAGAGCAGAATATTATGCTCTTTTTCTAGAAGAGCACTTGATAGCTTTTTTGCCCATAAAGTCTGTAAGAAGTGTTAATCAAGTTCACTCTTTCCAGAGAGCTGGAGTCTCTTCCACTCAGTAAGCACCCGAAAGAATGTCATGAGTATCTCTGAATTCTTTTCATGTCCCTTACTATGAGATTTAATACCATGAGCAGATAGTGAAAAATGAAGAGTTCCCTTCCATTAGATTATTGTGGAAGTTTTGATACATAGGTGCAGTATAGATTAAATCTATAAATGATGATTGGCATTGCCTCTCCCTATACTCAACATGCTTGCAAGTATGAAACACCGGTTAATCCATGAAGAAACGAAAAGGCAGCCTTGCCTTGTCAATCTTTCAAGTGATACAGCAGTGCAGAGTATTATCATACAAGAAGATTTAGACAAATCAGTAACCAAATAAGAAGCCCAGTTCTATTTGGCCATGCTACCAACCTCTTTATCTGCTCACAAAGGTCAAGGACAGTGCTTCAGTACTAGCCACAGGCAAACAGTGGCAGTTCTTACCTGAAGACTCCATGCTAGGAGACTTTGCTGGCCTGTGACCTGCTTGTGTGTCTTCTGCTGATCCGAAAGCAGTGGCATCTGAACTAAGAGGACGTTTTGGACTAGTCCGAGACGGGCTTTCCTGGCAAAAGTTAAAACACAGTACATTCAGGAGGTAATGTTCAAAGTGACTAAAAACACTGCCAGAAAGAAGCACATTAACACCTGCTAAGAAAAAGAGGTTGCCTATCCAATATCAAGAAGGAACCTATTTCTGTAAGAAATTCAGCTGAAGCACTAGATACTAAATTGAATGTTTGTATGAGGAGTTCTCTTTTGTTTTTGAAGTTATAGAATATAGAACACTCCATACTTAACATCATAAATCAAAATTAGTTGGCTCAAAGCAGTATCAACTGCATCCTTAATTGATTCTGCAGGAGGAAAAAATGTAATAATTTGTTAACAAACATACAAACCACTTAACAAGTCATCTTGCATGGCCTGGACATTCACAAAGCATAGGTTTTCATCTTTTTACATTTGCATATCTATGCCTGTGTTCAGAACATGTTCAAACAATTCACAGACCATCATATTCTGATACACATAGAGGCAACACATTACCATTTTGGCTTCTGGAAGTTTTCTCTTTGAACTTTCACTTTTCTCTGCGCTCCACAGATTGCCCCTATCAAATCGGCCACGAAGACATGCAAGTTCTCTTTCACGTTCCTAAGCAAGTAAAAGGGAATAGCTGACAGCTTTAAGATGTCAAAATATTTCAGATTCCTCAGGAAGGTGCAGAACAGCAAGAATCTTGCCCAAGCTTATAAGCCAGTTATGAGTGTACAAAGTCATACCTGCTTAAGCTGAAGAGCTAAATTGGCAGTAGAGGAATTTTCATTTTGTTTGAGAAGCCTCTCCTGGATTGTCCTGGTATTTGGGGTAACAATGGGTGTTCTGCACCCTGAAGTATTCGTGACAGGACTCCGTGTGCTACGCTCCTGACAGCGCTCCCCAAAGCGTTCCAGGAAGGGCTTAATTCCTGATCCCCCTACAAGAACAATTGGTTTGCCTTGAAAGAAACTCTCAAATACACAGAAAGAAATCACTGTAATTTTGCATCTTTCTGAAGGCTCTCAATGAAGCAATTAAGCTTTACATCTCATACTCTGTTATCCTTTATACAAACAAAATCTGAACCGCAAATCTCCACAGTAACAGAACACTGAAGTTAAAGAGGCAAATCAGAGCAAATACATGTCCTATTACTACAGTCTATGTGTGATCTGCCAGTTCTTAAAACTGGTTTGCTTTTTCAACATCTTTACAATCATCCTTCATGCAAATGAGCGCTTTGGTACATAAGGCAGATACATTGTTCAGCATCCATTGCACTTTGAGTTTGCCTTTTATCATCAGCGTATCTAGAGAAAAACACTTGCTCTACTGGCCACCATTTCAAGGAGTTCAGTTAGTCCTGAATTTGAAGCTAGGGATGATCACTTTTCTCGACATCAATGCTATCACTGGCAAGAAAGACACTATGCAAAGTTAGAGCATCCATGTGGCATTTAGCTATGATTTCTTCTAACACACACAGACTCAATCTTATATCGAATGGATACATGTACTATCCTACAATCTGAAAGAAACTTTGAATAGTCACAACTAACTGATGGTAGTAGGATACATTTTTATACAGAGAAAAGTTACGATTGCTTTCGCTCTGAAGAGTTACTAAAACCAGGTCCAAGAAAATACCCTTGCAAATTATGGAAGCTTTACAATTTGTAATAGTTATCACAGAACTCTTCATGACAATTGAAGCTGGAAAACAGCTTACCTGGTGTTGTGGGTTTACCCTTAGGTTCAAGTTGCACATGTGTTCCTTTGACTGGCTCTTCTTTGGACTGAACTGGTGGAGGCAAAGTTGATTTTGCTGTTTGTGTACGCTTTTCAGTTTTCTGAGGGCTGCAGGGATTCTTTGTTAGTGGTTGTTCTACTTCAGATTCTTTAGAACAGGGAACAGTGACACTTGAGGATTGCGTTGAAAAATTGTTTGGATCCTCAATAAAGGAAAAAGGAATAACATTAAGATGAGACTGCACATTCTTATTCTGTCAAGAGGAAAAAGAATTAAAGTATTTTGCATAGCACACTGTAACGTAACACATCTAATTCCATCAACAATAGAAAAAGCAGAGAACAATTGTTATATGCTTTTGGTAGATTTTATTGATTATTTCAAATGATTTCAGCATTTGATTGCAGGTGCTTTTGCCAGTTATTTTAGGTATTTTTCCCTGTTTTCCGAAATAAGACTGCTCATGTCAAATAACTGTTACTTCATAAATGGCATAAACTGAACAACACTTCAGCATTTTGACTCTAAATTGTAAATGTTACTTCTGTATGAAAAATCATCCAATCAGCTATGAAGCTACAGAGTGAAACCCTGAAAGAAGCCCCCTTATGATGCTCAAAAGAGTAGCAGTCAATTACTTTGATATCAGCTTTTACAAGACTTAAGTATGTTCATCTTTAAGTCTATACTTCTAAGCTGTTTCAAGTCTGCTACTAAAAAAATGCCATGTGGCGTTGCAATAAAGCAGAAGTTGTAAACAGATGAAGCTTGCTCACACAAAATCTTAAATTCAGATTAAAAGGTTATGAATTAACATTTGTCCCCCTATACTGAAATCAATTTTTAATCAGCAGCTAAATCAGACACTCACCGCTATCTTTGAGTTCGCTGGTTTATTAATAGAAGCCTCAACAAGCCTTGGAGAACAGGATGCAGCTTCCTGCTTTACACTGCTACTATTGATTCTAGCAGATGCTCCACTTGTAGTGGACAATTTGGATAAACAAGTAGTGCCAGGCTGTTCTTGTGCATTGTTTTGCTTTGCAGATGGATGACTTAGGTCATCTTCCCAGGAACCAATTGTAGCAGCAAGGTTAGCTAAACGGCCTCTTCTCCCAATAGGGGTATCACTTGCCAGGGCATTAGATGTCTGCTTAGGTGGAGAAACAGATAGATCCTTTGACCGGAGGGGAGACAGAGGAACACATTCAGAGGGATCTGGAAAAAAGAAAACACATTTATTTTGCTATTTTTTATATATATATATATACACACACACATATATATTTGCATCTTTGGCATTAGGCTGGATATTAAGTTTATCAACAGTTAGATGTTCTTGCCATCAACGGTATCAAGCTACTAACTCTGAACATATTAAGACTAATCAATTTAATTTAAAGCTTATTGCAAAGCCAACACAGTTTACTAGTTTTATGTTACTGATGAGACAAACAAGGCACGACACCAGTGGAGGAAAAAAAGAAAAAAGTATACTCCAGTGCTGTCTAAGAATTCTTTATGAAAACATTAGCATTCACACACATAAAATTATCTTCTGCTAACAAACACCGAAAACATCAATGCAAACACTGAAAATCACCAATACTGCTTAGGAAGTGAAACGCACCCTCGCTATCCCAGAAGCGCCGCTGTTCTGCCAATTTCTGCATACGTGCTTTGACTGAAAGGGTTGCAGGAGTTTCTGACTTGGTGTTTGTTTTCTCTTTCTCAAGAGGCTGAACCAATGAAGCCCTGTTAGAAGAAGTTACGTGCATCTCTGAAGTCATCTTAGGAGAATGATGGGTCGGAGAACTTGAAGGAACTGAAGTCGTCTTAGGAGAATGATGGGTCGGGGAACCTGAAGGAACTGGTTCTATGTTCTCTGAACTGGAAGCCTGAGTTTCCATATTGTTAGGACACAGTCTCTTTGATGGTGATGGTTTTGTACCAGGTTTCACTGTTCAGGTCAAAGTATTCAAGCAAATTAGTATTGCAACAATCTAAAATATTTTCTGAGACAGTACAAGACTTCAATGCAAATAAAGTTATGATTTATGAATCATAACCTCCCCAACAACTGCACTTCCCAAATTCTACCAAGCACAAGGCACTATCTTTGGCATTTAAAATGACTTTTTAATAGCTTACTAATTACTTAAAGCATCTGCTCTCAGATTAAGCTAAACATTAGCCATACGGATTTCTAGTGGTCAGATAAAGAGGATTTCACTTGCCCTTATTAATAAAAAAGGAGATGAGACATATCAAAAGACAATATTTATTAAACTTATTGCAAAATACCTTCTTCACCAGGAAGAGGAGCCTGGTTTCCAGTTTCTAACAAAGGCTCTCTGGCCCTCTTGGTCTGCATTGTGGGTCTCGCTCCCATCTTAGATCGCTCAGCCATCTTCTTCTGCAGGTTCTCTCGCCTGGCACGGGTTCTTTGAAGAAGTTTCTGAGAAGCCAATAAATCATGTGTTATTATACATGGATAAGTGTTTTTACAAGCAATAATTCAATTAAAAATGTTTGAATTTTACATAGCATGTACTAAGAGACACAAGACCAGAAATTTAAAGTGAAAGTTACCTTAAGGCAAACACAGCTTTCGGATGTTGCTATCTGATCTACTGTAATGCAATGCAATAGAAATATTTCAAGTCTGGATTTCTGACTGGCTATCCCCCCCTGAAAGCAGAATGAAGAAAACAGGTTTTCTACACTGCCAGCTACACGGTTTTCCTGTCTACCTCCTTTTTCTCAATATGATAACCCCTGATCCTCAATGCTTTTATTTCACCGCTGCAACATGTACAGCTTCTCCTGTTTCATGAAAGGTAGCTCACACTGTAGCACATCCCAAGCTACCTTCTTGCTATTTTGCCAGGCAGTACATGTTTGCAGGTTATCTGAAGTGCTTTGGCCTACCAGACAATCAACTGCAGCCTTTTCATCCCAAAGGCAATAGCTTGGGTCTTCTCACCTAACCACCACAAACTCTCGTGAAAATTGTAAAAGTAGGATGTCTGTGACACCTACTCTTTTATTAAGAAGCAGTCAGTAGGTTCCAAAGTTCAAGTCATTAAATTAACTAGAGTACCCCTTACACTGGCTTCCAAAGGAAACCAGAAGTCTTGCTACTAGGTTTATTTGTCACACTGCTTAATCATATGGTCAACTCACCTGATCAGCACTAACCCACTAACAAAATAAGGAACACTGAAGTGGTTGCCAAGTGAGCATAAAAAAAAAAAATCAAAAAGTTAAATGCAAAGCTGTTAAAAAATATATATTGCTATTACACCTTCTAAGTAAAATCTTGAATATCTTTCTCAAACTCAAAATTTAAGAATAGGCTGATGTTATAATTGGTTATCTGAATAAACAAGCTATTTATCACAATATATTTGCGTACAGAAGAACATAAAGAGACACCAGTTAAGCTACCTAACAACATTCTCCTTCAGTTTCTATCTACAGGAAATCTATTGTATTCTGTATAAAACAGCTGTTTTGGTAAGAGTTCCACACTAGTATAAAGTGATTCCTTACAGCACCCAAGTTCGAAATAGATTATATTTTGGGTTTGTGGTGTTGTATGTTTGTTGTTTTGGTTTTGGAGGGGAGGAGTTTAAGACTGCATTGATAAATCATTATCACTTAGTTTGATCACATCTAAAGGATATTTAATTACTCCTTTGATCCAGGTTTTAAGGCACTTTGAGACAAGAAATTGTGTGATTGAACTAACAGCCTTTAAAGGGAAGCACATAAACTGCACTTGTTTGGTGGTACATAAATTATTGTGAGAACTGTGCCAGCCATTATTTGTCATGTTGCAGAGCAATTAAATACTCATTTCACATTTTTAACTGTCTAAGGCTGAAGTCTTAAACAATGATCCACTGTAGGGCAACACAGGACAATTGGAATGTCCATCTCAACAGTTTTTTGTGAAAGCAAAAATGAGCTTTTTAAGCTTTCATAGACGAGGATATTTTTCCTGTTTTTTGGCAGGGGAGAGAGGCACGCGGGGAAAGACATGAAATGCTAGGAGTGCCTTCAATGCAAGTTCCATGCTACTTGTGTCCACGAGTCAGGTTTCCTTATATCAGCCTCCAAAAGGTAGAGCTACAATGTGCAGGTAATATCCACCTACATAATTTGTAAATTCTTTAAGATTTTCACTTTTTCTTGTGTGAAGTTGAGTGTATCTTCCACAACAGTATTCCTACAGTTCTATTCAAATCAGTCACATTCCTTTCTGATTTGTTAGTTCAGTAAAATGGAGTTTCAGTTGATACAAACAGGGTGTCACTTCCTAAGAATGCACGCCTCTGTTGAACTCCAGCTCCTATTGGCTTTTTATATCTCAACTTTTCCATGCAACTGCCATAATTCAAACTCTGCTATGACACAGGATGAGTAAGCCAGTCACCAGAACTTGAGAATTACTTTTCAAATTCAGAGTATTTGCTACAAGTACATTATACAAGCGTTTTAACAGTCAAAGTTTCAGAGAAGGACAAATCTATTTCATTACGTCCAGGAATCTGAAAACTACGCATGGTCAGAGGATAACTGTGTTGCAAAAGCACCTTCTAAATACCAAAAAGGTCTTGTCACTTTAAAAGTTGATCAAAAATCTTCTTTATTTAAAAGTATGTTTTAAAGTATGTATTTAGCAGGATTAGAGCAGCTACTCAGGCCCATATAACATTGAGAATTTGTTCTAATGCCCCTGCTTTACTAGCAGAAGGCACCAGAGGAAGCAAATTTACCTGTGACACTGAAGGAGCAGTTCATGTCAACTGTCTCATATCTAAGTCTTCCCCTGAGCAACTGCATCACTTTCTCTTTGGTCATTCTTTATGCCAGGAAACCACACTTTGCTTTATGAAGGTTATTGACTACTTCAAACTACAAAATACCCTAGACTATTTCTAACATTCTGTAGCACCAAAAAAGCCTTTTGTGCAAGAAAGGCAAATTATAAAATCAACTATGAACAAAATCACAAACTGTTGTCCTAAAAAAGTGTCCACTGCACCATCTCCTTAATGCATTCTGTATTAAAAATTTGGCTGTGATTCAGAAAGTTAAATTTTTGCTTGTAAGTTTAATCAAAAGAAACCCGATTTCAAAACTGTCTGATTTGAAAGCATTTCCCTGAATCTTACAGTAAGGTTTATTTGAGCTTAAATTCACTGAGAGTAGGACAAAATTTTTCACCGTGAGGTGCTCACCAAATACCGAACTAACAGCATGCTCTGGTCAATTAAGGCTCAAATTATACTACTTTACATAATCAACACTTAAAATTCCTCACCAGTTTCCTGCAAGTAATAAAGCATGGTAATTTGTAGACAAATATATCTGAAAACAGTTAAAGGAAAGGTTATATTAACAAAAACCCTAAACAACCTAGACTATTAATATTTCATAGTAGGTGGTAAAAGCTTCCTTTTCAGAAAACATTACTCAAAAAAGTTCTTGAACTCCAATAGTAATACACTAATATTGGTCAGATTTTTACACAACTATTGAATGTCCTCCACAGCATAAACATTCTTGATATGCTTTGAATGCAGTTTACTTTGAGAAGCAGCCTCACTGTTGGTCACTGTTTCAAAGTCAGTTATCTACAAGGACGTAATGAGGTTGGAATATCTCCCAGCATGCAAAACCATTTTAAACTTGATTTGCTAGTCTGGACTTGAAGTTTATTTAAGACTAGTCGGATCATGTCCCTTACTACCAATTAAGGAAGGAGGTTTTGGATGTTTACTCTTAGAAAGCTTTTACATGGAATAGAGTAAATCTGCCTTGGCGTAGCACATTTAGCGTGTTAAGAGAAAAACTATGTTCGGATCTGCGCAGTGATCTTTTTCAGACGCTCACTTTATTTAAAGTACGTCACCCTAATATATAGAATGTTTTCAAGGGGACGGGAGATGATTTCTCCAGCGTATTTGATTTGGATTATTTATTTTTTTTTTAAGTAACTTAGGTTTTTGTTTATGCAGGCTCTGGATTGAAGGCCATTTTACTATGTTTCTCAAAGCAGTCACAAGACAGCTCCACACCTTTACCTGTGTCACACAAAATCAGAGTACAGGATAGAATTTTTAAGAAACCTCCAACATTCATACAGATCTGAGCAGTCAATTCCACTCATTTTGTTACAGCTTTGCCTCTGTAAAACTCAATATCATACACACGCAAATCCACCTTAACAACAGACTTTTTTAAAAAAAAAGAGGAACGACGCCTGCCAATGCAAGTGACCAATCACAAGTGGCAATAATGTCAAATAGTATGCATTTTTGAATCAAAGCAAGTTTTGCGCTCGGCCTTTAGATATGGCAGGTACAATGGGTATCAATACCACTCCCATCAGCTTCCAGGGTCCCTTTTGTTTCAGGCAAAGCTCTTATCTGCCAGGCACACATGAAAGGCAAACACTAAAGCCCTACGAAACTTAAGTATCAACAGAGTTTAAAAAAGCTCCTCTCCTTAGAATCATAGAATCAACACTTGGAAAACATCTTTGAGATCCAACCGTACCTGTCCACTCCTAAAACATATCCCTGTACACCGCATCTACCCATCTTTTAAATACCTTCAGGGATGGTGACCCAATCACCTCCCTGGGCAGCCCATTCCAGTGCCTGACAAACCTTTCCATGGAAAGATGACATGACGTCTAAAATATGAACACCCCTCGGTGCAACTTGAGGCCATTTCCTTTTGTCCTATCACCTGGCACTTGGGAGAAGAGACCAGCACCCATCTCACTATAAGCTACTTTCAGGCAGTTGCAGACAGTGATGAGGTCTCCCCCAGCCTCCTTTTCTCTAAGTTAAACAACGCCAGCTCCCTCAGCCGCTCTGCATAAGACCTGGCAGGAACAACCTCTGCTCTCCCCTGGAAGAGGCCTGAAGCCCCACAAATGCCTGGCTGGCTGTGATACTGGGGACACCAGCAGGAGCAAGATGAGGGGGCACAGAGTTTCCCCACTGCAGAGCAAGAGCTTTGCTACGAGCCTACAGACAAGGGCACATAGTGATAGGATAAGAGGGAATGGATTTAATTTGGAAGGTGGAAGATTCAGATTGG